>ML778481.1:343045-368067 GCA_009831015.1 Picea engelmannii | reverse complement strand
CATAGTCCATGATCATGTCACCCACAGAGACCTTGATGTCATGTCCCTCTTTAATATTGTGCATATCTTAGATGTCAGATTTCAGAATCTGCTCAGATATGGGAATTTTAATACGTGTTATTAATCACTATTCAGCGTACATATTCAAAAATATTGGCATTAATAAGCGAAAATATCGAGAACATCTATTATTAAAATGAATTAACACAAAATCTACAGAAGATCATCCAGCGTTTCTTTTAAATACTTATTTCCATTTATCTCTATCATCAAAGAGTTGTGCTTTAGGGTGCCTTTGTTCTAATGTTCCTGGTCATGGACATGTAAGACAACTTAGAGATGCAATTGAGGGCCAGATGAAAGAAGAGAGATTGGTTTTATGTGACGTGAGTTTTGAGTTAAAAAAAAACTTTGTTATACAAGAGAAACTCAGAGAAGAGGAAAAAAAAAGAACAAGTATGTTCTGGTTCGTGTTCCCCCTGTGCTCGATGCTTTGGTTGGTTGAAAAGGCTGCCTAGACATTTGTTTGTTGAACTTCTTTGTTTTCTTGCTGGGAGTTGCAATGGATCTTCAGGTCACGTGAAAAATAGTTCTTCGTTGAAGTATATAGCTTCTTCCAACAACAAAGATTTGGCAAGTGTATCGAATTTTGCAGATCCTAGAAGAATTTGTCTTCCTCAGGGGCGACACATTTATAGTGGCTTGCAAAATGGGTTGTCATGTTCGTAAATGACGCGAAATATTACTCCATTTGTGAATGTAACCAGAGGTGGGTAACATAAACTGTATGTGTAGATAAAACGACATATTATCACTACAAAAGTTTCTATTTCAAAGTTTGATGAGCTACATGTGGTTCTGGTAACCGACTTGACAGAAAGCCATGTTCTTTGTCAAAGTTTGTTTGGTTTCCTCTAGATGTAGTTGCAGACTCCACATATTTGGCGTCACCTTCGAACATTCCAGACCTTTCTGTGGGCCGCCATACCTGTCACCGCTATGAGGAAAGATATATTCTGATGCGATCTGCAACATTTGATACACTTGCCAGACCTATTTTGATGCGTTCTACAACATTTGATGCAGTTGTCAGACCTGTGTTGCCCGAAGAAGTTATGTACCTCAACAGATTTTCATTTTGTAGTTGGGTTGGACATTTCTTCCAATTTGTTGTAATAAAGAAAAGAAGTTCAACATACAAATCTCCAAGCAGGCTTTTCAACCAAACAGATGATTGGATACAGGGAGAATACCAATCACAACATACTTGAATTTTTTTCCCCTGCCATAGTTGTTGTGACATAAAACGACTCCCTCCACTTTGAAATCGGCCTGAATCACATTTCTAAGTTGTCTCGGATGTCAAGGTTCAGGAAAATTGCAAGGAAAGCACCTTAAACCCCAAGTTTTCGACGGCAGAGAGAAATTAATACTTGACAAAGAATGAATGTTGAATAACCAACCATTGTAAGAAGCCCATATCTGGAAGAGACAAGTTATTTAAACAACTGGGATAGATGTAGTTGGCAACACCAATTAAGTAAAAAACCTGAAATTGATATTCAACTTGTTTTTTACGAATAAAGGGTTTGAACGTCAAGAAAACTATCAAGAAGCTTCATCAATGTACATATTTTTTATTGGTCAGCAGCAGCCCAAATCATAATCATTGTGGAAAATAGCCTCAACTGTATTTTGTAACCCATCTTATTTGAATATAGAATAATTCTGGTTTATTTTTTAATAGTTTTTTCCAATCTCTGGTATTTGTTTTAATTTTATTTTGTACCTTCTTCCCATGTGTCGTTAAACATGGATAATATTACTAATATCTGACATAATTTTATTTTGTACCTTCTTCCCCTGTGTCGTTAAACGAGATCATTTATCTTCTATTTGATAATATTCATGCATATATACTAATATTAGTACTATTGGAATAAATACAAAAAACTTCCTCTTCGGCAAAGCTTAGGAAATTATGTTTGGGTTTGCGGTATTAAACAACTATGTCCCCTATTATGCATATACATTTTGCAGCCAAAGAGATTACGTGGTCTGCAATTTATGCTTTAACTATTGATAACTTACCAGGTGTTTGAAAAGCTTCACTTTAATAAAGGAAAGGTTGAAGTTGTCCTAGTTGCTTAAATCACACAAAAATTTGATTACATTTAATTTAATGTAGATATTGATGTTTATGGAGAGTCGGCGTTTTCTCATGTCATTGCAAAGAATACCAAATGAATAGATGATAAGGAGTTTATCTCGTTGAAACCACAATGCAAATTCATGTTTCTTGTTGCGCTTTTTACATCTTGCAGTCAAATTTTTCGTGGTTTCAACAAAATTTGCGAACCGAAGAGAATCCTGCAAATTGGGAGTTCATTTGCATTTGAAACAGAAACAATCCATTAATATATATATATATATATATATATATATATATATATATATTAGAATGAATACTATTCAGATAAATATGAAAACTTTCTCCATTAATACATATTAGTATGAATACTATTGGAATAGATATCAAACCTTTCTCTTGGCCAATACTTAGCCAATTATCTGGCCACTAGGCCTCGGGTTGGCGGCACCCAACACCTATGTCCCTTGTTCCATCATATACATCTTGCAGCCAAAGAACTTCAGTGATCTGCAGTTTATGCTTTTACTACTGAGAACCTAACAGGGGTTCTGTAATGATCCCAAGCCAATTTTTCGCTTGGAATCACTAACTAACCAATGATTTGATTATTATTTGTTGTGTATGAAGGTTGACCATGAATATTTTGACCTTAGGGTTTATTCAGTTATTTAACCATCGATTTACACAAACATCATTGCCATCATATGAACATCATCAACACTACACAAGATAGGAACCAAAAGCAAACAACTGAACTTTATTATAATAAATCAAGCACCTGATACAATAGAGAAGCAGATCTAAATAGATGGCTTCAAGGAAATAATAGAGATGTATACAAAATGCTCCCGGAGATACAAATCAAGCCTCCCAAAGGCTGCCAATAGAAGATGAATGCTCAACCGCAAGACCATGGTACGACCTGCTGAAGACAAAGGACACCAAGGGTTCGGCCCTCCTGAATATATAGACCTCATGATGCTGCCAAACTCTCCCCAATGATAGATCAAGGCAAGGGAAGCCTCCTCCTGAAGTATGAAGCTCAAACACTAAATATTCTTCCTCAAACTGCAGAAACCTTAGGATGGTACAGCCCTCCTGAAACCCTGAATTTGGCCAATAGTACGGCCTAGCTGAATGGGACCTCTGAATCATATGAAAATCTCTCGGATGATAGATCAGGCATCCCCAAGCACTTGAGAGAAGTCTGAAGATCATATCTATCCCATAGCCTTCTAGATCTGAGAATTGTTGAATATCCAAGTTGTACCCTTCCTCTTGAAATCGTCCCAACCTATAGTAAATGATAGGGACGTGATAACTCCTCTAAGAAGCCCTCAAACTGATGAGAAAGGGCTTGCAAGCAAAACCCTAATGCTAGAAAACTCTCAATCTTCTTCCCTTGGTTGGATCGAACTCTTCCTCAACAACTGGTGTGACCCTGCAAGAAAACCCTAGCTGGTATGGCCCTACTGATCCAAATGGTATGACCCTGCTAGTTCTTCTCAATAGATGATAGCTATAGAATGGTGTGGGTGGATTATTTCATTCCTGAGACCAAGCTTGGAGCTAGGTGAGTGGAATATTTCACCACTGAGCTACTCACTAGGGTTTGTAATATCAAAACCCTCAAAACTGTATGCTCAAGAGCATCAACAAGCAAAATACCAAAATCCAGAATGAATACAGGGTGCACCCCAGACTTCTCTTTATAATTTTCTTCTATTTCTTTGTTGAGTTAGGTTAACTCCTAACTCAACCTCGAGTGCTTCTATTCCTTCATTGATTTATCTTTTAACTCTTTTTCACCTTTTCATCAAGTCAACTTAATAATATAACCTTAGTTTGGTTGACCCTTCCCCTTAGTGTGAGACTATGGCCTAGTGGGGATTCCTAGGCCACTGAGTCTTCTCAATACCTCTTCATAAATAGGTGGGGGACATTACAGGTTCAAAAACATTGCCATTAATAAATGAAAAAAAAAGGTTTTTCGACTATCAAATACTTATCCCTTTTTCCCTTTTCCTTTTCCTGTCCATTATGGCTTTCTGGTTTTATACTTAGTCGTCTTTCTATGATGGGCAGTTGCAAGGTTTGTGGGCTGAAATATCTTCATCTCCATCTGTATCTTCACATGACGAATTTGACCGACCGTTGTTCCTTTCCATACCTAGGCAATTTTATGGCCGCGGTTGTCGGGTTGACGCATAGGAACTGGCCTTTTCTTCTTCCTGCTCGTTATCTCTTTCTGGATATATGCTTAGTCACCTTTCTATGGTATCCGGTTCCAGAGTTGGCGAGCTGACATGTCTTCATCTCCATCTATATCCTCACACGACAGATGTGGGGTCGACGCTTACGAACCCGGTTGTTTATCGTTCTGTTATATACATCTTGCACTCAAAAAATCCGTGATCTACAATTCCACAATGGGTTCCTCATATACATTAAGTTCGTTCAAAGTATTTGTTGCTACCTTCCATCCCCAAAAACTTCACGTCCTTCCTGATATACATCAACAATTCTCTTACTAGTGACAACTGGACACAGTGGTACGAAAGATACTTCCATGATCTGGAATTTATGCCTTAACTGGTGAGAACTCAGTAGGGGTTCGAAAGCATTTGCATTAATAATCAAACACTAGATGTTCGTCTGTGAGATACTTAGTCCTTTTTCCCTTGTCTTGTTCCTGCATATTATCGCTTTCTAGTTATATAATTCATCACGTTTCTATGATCATGGGTTCCAACATTGGTGTGTTGACATATCTTCAACTCCATCTATATCCTTGCATGGCGAATTGGACTGCCTGTTGTTTCCACTCAAAATTTCCATGATCTACAATTCCACTACGGACTCCTCCGCCCTTTTTCCTTTTTTTTCTTCCCGTGTATTATGGGACTATAAAGTATGCACATGATATTTTATAGAGCATGTATGGATTGCACATTCCATACCTAGCCACATTTTGGATCGCGGGTTCTCGGGTGGGTGGGCTCAAAATTCAACCTCCATTGTTTCGTGCCCTACAAATAGCACCCAAAATTCTGTGATATACAAATTAACAAGTGAACTTGCAAACTAGCTGACTCAACATTGCACTTCTATTGTTCTATGTCCTCCAAACATCGCTCCCAGTTTCGTGATATACAAATTGACACATGGAGTCCAGGGTTGGCAGGGTGAAGATTGCCCTTGTTTACGGATGGTAATCCCTATCCAGTATCTAACAATATCTAAAAAATTATTTTCAATACTAATTTAGCTCTTAGTAGTCACAACTGGACACATAGATACGAAACAGTTGGCATCACACCCTCCACAATATACAAATTGACTACTGGATTGTGACATCATCCGCTCTTCTGTGTTACAGATTATGCATTCAAATGTTCGGAGCGATACAATTTGAATGTCGGGGCCTCGCGTCTTCTGGAGAGACCTTGTCTGCCTATTTTGGATCCTCCTATTGCTGGGTTCACAAAATTTTGTTCCATTATATACATCTTGCACTCAAAACATTCGTGATCTAAAATTCCACCACGGGTTCCTCGTATACATTAACTTCGTTCAAAGTATCTGTTGTTGGCTTCCATCCCCACCAACTTCGCGTCCTTCCTGATATACATCAACACTTCTCTTACTATTGAAAACTTGACATAGTGGTATGAATGATACTTTCGTGATCTGCAATTTATGCCTTAACTAGTGAGAACTCAGCAGGGGTTCGAAAGCATTTGCATTAATAATCAAACACTAGATGTTCTTTTGCGAGATACTTAGTCCTTTTTCCCTTGTCTTGTTCCCGTATATTATCACTTTCTAGTTATATACTTAGTCATGTTTCTATGATCACAGGTTCCAACGTTCGCATGTTGACATATCTTCATCTCCATCTATATCCTTGCATGGTGAATTGGACCGCCCACTGTTTCCACTCAAAATTTTCATGATCTACAATTCCACTGCAGACTCCTCCATCCTTTTTCCCTTTTTTTCTTCCTGTGTATTATGGGACTATAAAGTATGGGTGTGATATTTTATATAGCATATACGAATTGCACATTCCATACCTAGCCACATTTTGGATCGCCCGTTCTCAGGAGGGCAGGCTCAAAATTGGACCTCCATTGTTCTATTCCCTACAAATAGCACCCAAAATTCCGCGATATACAAATTGAAAAGTGAACCCGCAGACTGACTAACTCAACATTGCACTTCTATTGTTCTGTGTCCTCCAAACAACACTCCCAGTTTTGCAATATACAGATTGACAAACTAAGTCCAGGGTTGGTGGGGTGGAGATTTCCATTGTTTACGGATGGTAATCCCTATCAAGTATCTAACAATATCTAAAAAAATATTTTCAATACTAAGTTATCTCTTAGTAGTGACAACTAGACACAGAGGTACAAAATAGTTGGCATCACACCCTCTGCAATATACAAATTGAATACCAGATTCCGACATCATCCGCTCTTCCGCGTTATAGATTATGCATTCAAATGTTCAGAGCGATACAATTTGAACGTCGGGGCCTTGTGTATTTTTCAGAGACCTTGTCAACCTGTTTTGGATCCTCCTATTGTTGGGTTCATGAAATGTCGTTCCGTTATATACATATTGCACTAAAAACATCTATGATCTACATTTCCACCGTGGGTTCCTCGTATTCATTAACTTCGTTCAAAGTATATGTTGTTTCCTTTCATGCCCATCAACTTCACGTCCTTCCTGATATACATCAACAATGCTCTTACTAGTGACAACTAGACACAATGGTAGAAAAGATACTTTCGTGATCTGCAATTTATGCCTTAACTGGTGGGAACTCGGCAGGGGTTCGAAAGCATTTGCATTAATAATCAAACACTAGAAATTCTTCTATGAGATACTTAATCCTTTTTCCCTTGTCTTGTTCCCATGTATTATTGCTTTCTAGTTATATACTTAGTTGCATTTCTATGATCACGGGTTCCAACGTTGGCGTGTTGACATATCTTCATCTTTATCTATATCCTCGCATGGCGAATTGGACTACCCATTGTTCCTTTTCATACTTAGTAAATTTTATGCCCGTGGTTGCCGACTTGGTATAATTGAAATCTGCTACTTTTTGTTCCGTGATATATATCTTCCACTCAAAATTTTCGTGATCTACAATTCCATTGCGGACTCCTCCGTCCTTTTTCCTTTTTTTTCTTCCCGTGTATTATGGGACTATAAAGTATGGACATGATATTTTATAGAGCATGCACTGATTGTGCATTCCGTACCTAGCCACATTTTGGGTCACAGGTTCTCGAGCAGACGGGCTCAAAATTGGTTCTCCATTGTTTCGTTCCCTACAAATAGCACCCAAAATTCCGTGATATTCAAATTGACAAGCGGACCTGCGAATTGGCTAACTCAACATTGCACTTCTATTATTCTGTGTCCTCCAAAAAACACTCCCATTTCCACGATATACAAATTGACACACGGAGTTCAGGGCTGTGGAGATTGCCATTGTTTGCGGATGGTAATCCTTATCAAGTATGTAACAGTATCTAAAAAATTATTTTCAATACTAAATTAGCTCTTAGTAGTGACAACTGGACACAGAGGTACGAAACAGTTGGCATCACACCCTCCACAATATGTCCACTCTTCTGTGTTACAGATTATGCATTGAAATGTTCAGAGCGATACAATTTGAATGTTGGGGCCTCACGTCTTCTGCACAAACCTTGTCAGTCTGTTTTGGATCCTCTTGTTGTCGGGTTCACGAGATGTCCAAGTCTTGGATACTTTTTCGGGTTGGCACCAAGCTTCATTCTACCATGGTTCACAAATGTTTCAAAGTATTTGTTGCTGCCTTCCATCCTCACTAGTTTCCTCTCTCTCCTAATATAGATTGGTTGTGCTCTTACTAGTGACAACTGAACACAATGGTACGAAACAGTTGGCATCTGACCCTTTGCAATATACAAATTGACTACCGGATTCACATCTTGTACTCAAAATTTCCGTGATCTACAATTCCACTGCGGACTCCTTAGTCCTTTTTCCCTTTTCTTCTTCCCGTGTATTATGGCTCTCTAGTTATATACTTAGTTGCCTTTCTATCATCACAGGTTCCAGTGTTGGCAGGATGATATATCTTTATCTCCATCTATATAATCACACGACGAATCCGACCGAACGCTGTTGTTTTCCATACTTAGCCAATTTTATGGCCGCAATTGCCAAGTTGGCAGTTTCCAACTCTATTTCTTCTTCTTTCATGATGTACATCTTGCACTCAAAAATTCTGTGATCTACAATTCTACTGCGGACTCCTCGAACTCACAATCTTCACTCTACCACAGTTCACAAATGTTTTAGAGTATCTGTCGTTGTTTTCCATTCCCACCAACTTCTTGTCCTTCCTAATATGCATTGGTTATGCTCTTACTAGTGACAACTGCACACATCGATACGAAACATTTCGCATCCAACCTTCCGCAATATAGAAATTCACTGTCAGGTTCTGACGTTGTCTCCTCTTTCGTGTTACAGAGTATGCATTCAAATGTTCCAAATGATACAATTTGACCGTTGGGGCCTCATGTCTTATGGGGAGACCTTGTCACCCTATTTTGGATCCTCTTGTTCACGGGTTCACAAAATCTCCAATTCTTAGTCACTGTTTCGGGTTGGCACATTCGAACTCTATTGCTTCTTGTTTTGTGATATACATATTGCACTCAAAATTTCCGTGATTAACAATTCCACCGCAGACTCCTTGGTCCCTTTTCCCTTTTCTTCTTCCCTTGTATTATCGCTTTCTGGTTATATACTTAATCGCCTTTCTATGATCGCGGGTTCCAGCGTTAGCGAGTTGACATATCTTTATCTCCATCTATATAATCAGATGATGAATCTGACTGACCGTTGTTGCTTTCCATACTCAGTCAATTTTATGGCCATGGTTGTCGGGTTGGCGATTTCAAACTCTGCTTCTTGTTGCATCATGTACATCTTGCACTCAAAACTGTCGTGATCTACAATTCCAGCACAGACTCATCAAACTCACAAGATTCACTCTACCACAGCTCACAAATGTTTCAAAGTATCTCTCACTGCCTTCCATCCCCACTAACTTCTTGTCCTTCCTGATATACATTAGTTATGATCTTACTAGTCATATACAAATTGACCTCTGGACTGTCCTGCCATATCCTCTTCGTTGTTACGCGTATTGCACTCAAAAATTTCTGAGACATACAATTTGACTCTCGTGCCCTCACCTTCAATGGTTGTACCTTGTAACCCTATTTTGAAGTTGTTTTTCCCCATGCCCGCGACCTCCGTACATTCTTACTATGCAATTAGAAACCTTTCATACTAATAGCTCACCATGCAGAAACTGTCAACATTGTCATTAATGGGTGAAACGCTCGAGGAGATCTCCCATTATTACACATTAAACCAAGACGTGCAGAGAGTTATTTTGTCCCTTCTGATTGTTCATCTTGAACACATGTTGTCATGTTGTCCCTCTTAATAAATCTACAATCCTTAATCGCTCATTGCAATATTTGCCATGTTCGCGTTTATATGTATGCAATTACTAGTGTTTAATGTTAACAACGCATCATGCCACAGCCATCCAAATTGTCATTAATGAAAGAAAGTCTCGAGGACATCTCCCATTCACACGCTTTGGACCAAGATTTGCACAGGGTTATATTATCCCTTCCAAATTTTCATTTCATTCATCGTCTGGAGCAAACAAACATTCTTGTAGACTTATGGCAGCGGGTCGACAATAGTTTTGTGGAGATACAATAAATATCTTCGGACATTAGGACCAGAACTTCCAGTGGTCCAGAGCATACCTTTACTATTCATCCCATTCTGCCCAGAACAAAGTGATGTGGACCTATGGAATCGCTCGTGCAGGTTGCATCCCTGAGGTTTTTTACTATAAAGAGGTGGTCTCTTGGTGCACCGGAAAATATATTTCAGGCCAAAGAATTATTCCACTGCGCGACCATTCTCCTATTTCTTTGTCACCTCAGGTCTTCCGCGAGATGTTAAAATTGTCGGAGCCAACATTGACGTTCAGAGGACAAGACTGCAAACAATTTCTAGAAAATCATCATAATGGGTTGGACATCTTAGCTGACTTCCTCGAAGAGCCAACAACAGTTCCTGAAGATGTCACAAGGTTGCAGGTAAGTTCCTTTAGAAATCCATTCCGGGAAATTGCTTGGTTGTTTACAAGAATAACGAGACAGGCATCCACGACAAGCATTTACCATATAATTGTTTATATTTTGTATTTCACAGTCAAGGAACAATACATTTTCGATTGGGGGAAGCTAATTTCCATTGAGCTCTGTTCCCAGTTGTCACGATTCAAAGAATCAAATAAATTTTATATGTCATCCTACTTGATTTTCGCAATAGTGCATTGATACATGTTTCTAAAACTTTCTCTTTCCAATAAAATAAACCGTGGATTCAACCCAGTAACATTCTGGTACGAAGCGTTGTGGAGGCACAAGGCCTACCATTGTTTTTATGAAGTTTTTAATGGCTTTGTCTTAGTTTTCAAAGATTTATTGTTAGGCAAGGATGCTCTGCAGATGTCTGGCCAGGAAACCAAGTTTTTGAACAGGAAGGGCACACTTGAACAAAAGGAAAATCACAGTGTCCTCATGGTCTTTGGCTCTAAGAAAAATATTGCTTTCCTTCCATGCCACATAACGAACAATATGTTTGTTGTAGAAATAGTAAGGCAATACAACCATTGGTTGCATTTTTTCCATGACAAGAAAAAAAAAAGTTCATTCCTCTACCCTGGAAAGTCGGAGACTTCGTGTGCAGAAACATCAATAAGATTGACGATTTTTCCGCCCATTTCAAGAAATTGAACCTAACATATGCTGAAAGGCTATAAGGGTTCAACCCTAATGGGATTTTTCGAGAACATTTACTATCATTTGGCTTTAACAACTCTTTTATCCATAGACACCTGACCCAAGACAGGGACAATGTCGACAACAATCTTGATTCTGTCGATTGCGATGCAGAGGCATTGCAATGTGCGATTGAATTGTACATACAACATGGAAAAGTATCTAGTGAGAAGAGTAACCAGTCCCCCACCAGTACTCCCAAGAGAACGACATCACAGAGCATCGCTTCAATGACCCACCCCAGTAAGAAAGAAACCCAGAAATATTTGAATGGAGGAGGAGATAAGAACCCTCCTTGCAACAAAATTGATAGTTCTCACAAAATTCCACTGATGAAGAAGAGAAAAAACAATGCAGGGCAACCGGAGGAACCCAAATTTGAAAGTGAACAACTGCAACTTGAAATTGAAACTGAGCACATGTAGACAATTGGGTCATCCGAGATGGAAATATCTGACACCAAAATTTTTGACGAAGATGAATCCTTCGTATTCCAGAGTGTTTTTTTTGACAGCCAATCTAAAAGTATGGTCATTGAAAAGAGAGATGTAGCAAACAGGAAAGGAAAATCTCGCACAGAGATTAACTTTAGGAAAATTTGGTTGTCCCAAATCTCCTCATTTCACAAAGTAACCGGTGAAATTCTTTGTGATTCCATTGGAGGAATTGAAATGGAAAATGCCAATCTGAAAGACCGCCTCAACAAATTTGAGCAAGCTTTCATTGCAACCCCAGAATTTTCCAGTCCTTTGGAAAAAATCGTGCCTGCTACCACTACAACCAAGATGAAAGTATCATCTACCCTCCTTTCATTCTCTATATCCCTTGTAGAGAATAACATCAACAAAAGAATGCATCTAGTTATTGAAGCCTAGGAAACATCACAAAATTTAGTTTCCTTCGGAAAGAAGGCAAATGATTTTCTGGAACAATTGGAGGTGAATTTAAAAAATGATCAACATTTCTATGAACAGGTGCTGACCCATTTTGCCAACTTTGCCGTCAACACATCAAAACTGAAAAGAAGACAAGACAAACTCCCCTCCCCAAAGCGGACCAAAAAAGTAAAAGCATGCTGGCAGAAGAAAGTTAAGAACCTAGAGCTCATTGTCGAATCATGTAAACAAGTCATATCAGAAAAGGAAGATTTATTCACAAGACTGATCCAAATGGACTTAGCTGGAAGTACCAACGAGGTTCAAGACCCAAACTTAATTCTCAAATCCTTGTCAATGACCAAAGAAGCCTTCCAGGAACAAGTTGATATTTTAAAGGGGTTGTCTTTCGGAAAGTTTTACGTCATACTTGAACATCATCTAGATGAGCATGAGCGCTGGGTACTGGACTATGCGACACATAATGAAGAAATTGAACAGAGTCTACATAGTATTTCAATGGATCTAAGGAAATTAGAAAATGACCTTTACGACATAGAAATCTTTGATGAAATCAACTTGTCCCCCATGAAAAGCTACATCAAAGAATGGTTCCAACAAAGAATGGACAACCTCGTCTAGGAAGGGAAACAACCAGTTGACAGGACTCCACTGACCGTTGATGACAGCAACAAAAAAACATCGGTTTCATAGTAAGTCTATACTGGCATCTTGTTTTCTTTATCAATCTAGTTTAAGTCTATATTGTCATCTTGTTTTCTTTATCAATCCAATTATGACCGCTTTAAATAGAAAATTGTAACCAAAGACTCATAACTTCCAATTTCTTCTTTTCAGGTCTTCCTCTATGCGGTCGTGCACTTCTTCTTTCGACATTCCTAATTCTTGTACTTATTTCTTTTTATGGTCTGTGGGAGCCCCAATCCCAGTCTATATGACAAACGCATTTAAATTTCCAAAAAGATGTAACACACATTATTATTTTTTGATAAATTTCAAAGAAAACTGATTCGGGTCTGCTGCATTTCTTGTTTGTTCCAAAGAAAACTAATTCGGGTCTGCTACATTTCTTGTGTCCTATTGTATGCTAAATTTTTTGTCTTGCATGACGTTGTTACTATTCTTGTGTCCTATTCTATTCTAAATTTCGATTTTTCTTGTGTCCAGAAGCCTTTGATTTCAAACAAACTAATTCGGGAATGCTAACTTTTTTGTGTTTTTCTCCACGAACCTATGTAACAGACATTATTACTATTCTATTATATGCTTTTAAATGTTGATGTAATTTCCAGAGATATGTAATAGACATTATTTATTTTTGATAAATTTCTATAGTCCGTAAGTCCACTTGTCAATTTGTATATCCGGAACTCTCGATGCTATTTGTAGGGCACGGAACAACAGAGACCGAATTTTTAGCCCGCCAGCCCGAGAACCCACGATCCAAAAACTGGCTAAGTATGGAGGTCTTCTACATTTTTTGTGTCCTATTGTATGCTACATTTTATGTCTTGCATGACATTGTTACTATTCTATAGTATGCTAACTTTTTGGGTGTCCAAGATCCTATACTTTCATAAATTTTGATTTTTATTCTATCCAGAACCCTTTGTTTTAAAGAAAACTAGTTCGGGAATGCTAATTTTTTTGTGTTTTTCTCCACGAACCTATGTAACAGATGTTGTTACTATTCTATTGTATGCTTTTAAATGTTGATGTAAATTCCAGAGGTATGTAACAAACATTATTTATTTTTTGATAAGTTTCTATGGTCTGCAACTCCACTTGTCAATTTGTATATCGTGGAACTCCCAGTGCTATTTGTAGGGCATGGAACAACATAGACCAATTTTGAGCCCGCCAGCCCGAGAACCCGAGATCCAAAAACTGGCTAAATATGGAATGAGCCTATAAAAGTACATATTTCGTATGTATAAAACTAAATATCTACTTTCTAAAATATAACTAATTCGGGAATGCTAATTTCTTTGTGTTTTTTCCCACAAACCTATGTAACAGACGTTACTATTATTTATTGGTGTTTCTCTCCACGAACCTATGTAAAGAAAACTAATTCGACAATGCTAAATTTTTTGTGTCCAAGAAAATCCTTTCTTTTAAAGCAAACTAATTTGGGTATGCTAATTTTTCTGTGTTTTTCTCCACGAACCTATGTAACAGACGTTATTACTATTCTATTGTATGCTTTTAAATGTTCATGTAATTTCCAGAGTTATGTAACATATATTATTAATTTTTGATAAATTTCTATCATGCCAACTCCGCTTGTCAATTTGTATATCGCGGAACTGTCGGTGCTATTTGTAGGGCACGAAACATCAGAGAACCCACAATCCAAAAACTGGCTAAGTATGGAATGACGGCTCCATGCATGCTCTATAAAATATGATCCCCATACTTTATAAAAATACATATTTCGTATGTATAAAAGCAAATATCTACTTTATCAAATTACATATTTGGTATGTATAATTTATGCTGTCCAGGAACCTATAATTTGATAAATTTCAATTTCTTTTCTGTCCAGGAGCCCTTGTTTTAAAGATAACTAATTCGGGGATGCGAATTTCTTTGTGTTTTTTTCCACGAACCTATGTAGCAGACGTTACTACTATTTTTTGTGTTTCTCTCCACGAACGTATGTAAAACTTATGGAAAGAAAACTAATTCGGGAATGCTAAATATTTTGTGTCCAAGAACCTTTTAAATGTTGATAACTTTTTATATATTTCAGGAATAACTAATTCGGGAATACTATGTTCTACATGCAAACCACATGTATTTCAACTTGCTAGCCACGTGTCTGTTCTCGGTCGCATTTACTCCCATCCCAACCTGGCAGGGACTACGCTGCCATGCAACACTTGTTTCTATCGAAATGGTTGTGAGCAACGATTTATTTACAATTTACGATTTATTTATAATTTACAATGACTTATGTGAAACATAATTACATTAAATATATCGACATGGTTGCGAACAACAATCTATTCACAGTTTACAATGACCTTTTCCATAAACATAATTACATTAAAGATATCTGACAGAGACATAATTACATTAAATATTTCTCTTTTCAAACTGTATCAATGGTCAAACACTTGTTTGATTAAATTAATTTGTTACAATTGCAATCCAACACTTGTTTGGTCCATTATCATAAAAAAGTTCCAATGATAAGTTTTCTATAAACAAGACAACATGTGGCGATATCGATAGATTTGAAAGTGGCAATATGTTTCTGAAATGTTTTAAGCTCATTGGTTTTCCTAAATTGAGTATTAGCATTGAGACATGACAAAATTAAAACAACAATTTGGGGTCACAAGTTGGAGTGTACTATTGTCGGCGAACTACACAAATCTTGACTCAAAATTCAATATTACAGGTGACGGATAAAAAACAAATGACATAGGTAGTAGCCTACATTTTCAGTAGAGTGTGCATGCAGATAGCCACACTACATGCATCGACTGCAACGACCATGACCATCGATTGAAACAATCTCTCAGCTACAACGACCATGACCATTGACCACAACAATCTCTCGACTGCAACTATTCCCTCGACGAATCAATTTTATCTACTTTTTAAATCAAATTTAAACTCTGTAAATTAAGAAAATGATTTTTCCCTCCACTAGGGTATTTAGTCCCGTCAATATCGTGAGGGCCAATAAAAAAAGGGAATATAGGTTTTTGAAAATTATAAAAATAAATTTTAATGTTTCAAAAAAGGAATTGGTAAAACATTAATCCACAACATAGGCGAAACATGTAAAAAAGATAAAAAAATGTAGAAATTAATGTCACAAAAAACACCGATTAATAAGCAGTCAACGATAGTTGACCATTGCGTGAAAGCTATAGTCCCTAGTCGAAGGTAGGTTCTTATAACAAGCTCAACATTCCATACTGTAGGAAAGTAGATGGCACATATCCTAATATCATAATCGTAAAAATCCTACATTAAAACAATTGATGCAGATCTAGAAGTAGATGGAAAAGATCTTGGTATCAAGATTGTAAAAATCATACACTAAAACATTTATAAAACAAGTAGAATAGCAACAAAACTGCATGTTCCTAAGACAAAATTGTTTCCATTGTTTTGTTTCTCTATAACAAAGCTAGCATATCAAAGAGCTCATTTTTAAAAAAATTGCAAAACAAAAAATAATATATATCTATATATAAAAACTAAGTAATTTTTATTAAGATTAAATTTGATTGATAAACTCAACAAAAAATTATATAAATAATAATCTATTTTTAAGTTCATGGTCAAACCAAATACTAAATTGGTGTATGATATCCCATTCTAAATTTGAACCTATCATTTCCAAAGAAAAAAAAAACTTTTAACCATTAATCCCACTTATATAATAAAAGTTTAAAATGTTGTATATGATAAAATTTACAATAATTCAATTAATTAATAAATCAATAAGCACCATAACATTATATAATTCAATAAATTGATGTTTTTTAATAATATATATTATAACTTATATAATTAATACCTATATAATTCAATCAAATTTATATATTTTAATAATATATATTATAACTTATATAATTAATGAAATGAAACTAATAAACTTTAGCATTGTAAAAAATATTAAACCTGCCCTTATTACTGTAGGACTTAGTAAGAGTTTGAAATTGATTAATTAGTTAAAACATAATTATTTTTTCATAAACCTGCAGTTATTACCCTAGGACTTAGTAAGAGTTTGTAATTGTAGCTAAAAAATAATTATTATTTTTTCATAAATGAAATATGTAATTTATATAAAAAAATTCAAATCTAAGTAAAATTAAAATTAAGTTTAAAAAATTATATATGAAATTTTAAATTAACATTTGAAAATTAGGTTATGAATTTGATCTACTTAAAAATATATATGAAAAAACTTCGATGGTTAATTACATAGATTTTCTATCCAAATTTTCAACAATTACAATTAAACAAGTACAAGTCAATGATTTAGATGTATAGCTCTAAATCATGATATCATCATAGATTAGGTAAAGCTATGCAAAGTAAAAAGCATAACATCAAAACTTAACCAATTTAATATTATGAAAAGAATTAGCATCATACACAATGTAAGAAAGATGAAATGAAAAAAAAATGAAGAATTAACATCATACACAATGTAAGAAAGATGAAATGAAAAAAATGAAACCGAGATATACAAATGTAAAACTTTAGGGTGGGGAAACATCCACTCTAAACGAATCCTTCATTCATTAAAAAAAAACATTAGTTGTAACATCCTTCAAAAGATCACTTATGTAGAAATTTTCTAACTCATGGTAAAGAGATTATGCACTATGCTACAATTCATACAAGAAACTAAAAAATAGTAAAACTAAGAACCAATTCAAACAACTATGTTAGTAAATGCTAGATTCTATAAACACATGCTATAGAAAACAATGAACACAATTCAATATATGATTGTCAAAACCTGGCGCTGCTTTTGTTAATTTTGAACATGAAAAAACTGCTATAGGAAAATACCACTAAACTACACGATGTTAGACTTAAGACTCAATCTGTACCTCAACCCTCTCTCTTATAGATCTAAGAAGGGCATGTTAGGGTTTACATAAATAGGTTTGCATGTGACTCAAATTCAGAAATAGAAATTACTAAATTATAAAACCAAACTGAATTTTATTTTTATTTTTATTTTGACTCCTAGTCTATCTTTAACTAGTGGCACATGCCTCTAAAATTAGTTGGTGGTGGCACATGCCTTATCTAAGGCGAGCTAGCAGGTGCAAGCATGCATGCACCCTCTCCCTCTATAACTCAAGAGCAATGCACCCAAATTTTCTATTGTAGAAGATTGTATGTAGCTGACAGATGCACACATGCACCCTCTCCCTCTGTCTTAGGTACTTTCACTAACACTCCCTCTTACCAAGGAAAATGCTCTCCTCCACACCAAGTTTCTCTCTGAACATCTTGAATTTCCCTTGCAAGTGGCTTAGTCAAGATATCTATGACTTGTTGATATGTTCGAATGTACTATAGAACCAATGACTTTTCTGGTTGGGTTGACCTGACTTTCTGGTAATTATATTTTCTATTTATCTTTTTCCTGTGGAGCCGACTTGTCTTTCTAGAAGATAATATTCTAATATTATTTATTCTACTAGGCCAACTTGTCTTCTAGGGTTTTCACACATATGTTTAGGGTTTCCCTTGCTTCCGGAATATTCCAGTCTAGTCAAAGGTTACACCTGGAGGTTAATACCTCCCACAACTACCATAACATCAACACTCCCTCCTAGCTAGGGAGGTATTAATGATAATGGTCTTGAGCACACACAAACCATTCTGTCAGTAGCATCATCATAGCCACACAAGATATCTCATGATCACACAGATCAAGTCACGAGCATCATCATCACTATCAATATCATCTGACAACATCTTGGCATCAACGTACATCATCGTTTGCATCATCTCTCGAGGCCATACTCCATCTGAGTAATCGGGCATGATGTTGAACAACTCATGTGCTGAACTCAGTGCACTCAGCAAAGTGTCTTGCATGAGTCACCCACTCAACAGAGTGATATAGGGACCATTCTTCTAATCCGGACATACATCCTAGAAGAATAGTTGTCCCAGCAGATGTTGAAATCCATGCCATGGAATAGAGAGACCATTCCTATAGGAATTTCAGTCTCAGATTATTTTCTAATTGGGTCATATGTACCATAGAGATCAATCTCTACCCATATGCCTTAGAAAATATCGGTCCTGTATCAACCACCATAAGCAGGACGTCATGTCCTTAGGGGGAAGACTATTCAACTTGATCGGGCCAATAACTATGCCTCAGAGAGAATATCTGTCTTGAACCATTTTCCTAATCAGGCCACAATTTGTGCCTTAGGAAAATACCAGTCCATGATACGTTAGAGATCTGCCAAACTGGACCATTCTCCATAGGGAGAATGTCTGTCCACCGACAATCTGTTCTGCCTAGACCATTCTCCACCTAGAGAATGTCTGTCCACTATCACACTGACTATCCATCTAGCTGGAAATCATCTCCAACGCTATTGGTAGTCTCCATGGAAATCAGATAGTAGCATACAGCTGCTATAATGCCATCCAATAAAACACAATTGTGTCTATCCATAGTAGTACACAACTACTGACCAGTGGTACACAACCACTCCTAGTAGCACATGGCTACTAACCAGTGACACACAGTCACTACCAGTGGAACACATCCATCACAGTAGCATACAACTACTTTCCAAAGACATGCAGTCTCCACAACAATCAAATCATATCATCTGATATCATCCTACATCAACAATGTCATCAGTTGCATCACCTCTAAGTCGTACTATCATGATGTGAATGCATCATTTCTAAGTTGTACTGGCGTGATCTAGAGTATCATCTACGTCATCTCTAAGTCATACTAGCATAACATATCTAGCATGATGTCAATACATCATATCTAAGTTGTACTCGCATGATGTAGATCAATGCCTCACTATGTCACCTCTAAGCTATATGATCATCTCTAAGCCATATTAGCATGACATATATAGCATGATGTCAATGCATCATATCTAATTTGTATGCCACATCTAAGTTGCACTCGCATGATCATATCTGGCATGACACGAGCCCCCTGCATCATCTCTAAGATGTATGGTCATGTCTAAGTCGTACTAGCATGACATATATAGCATGATGTCAATACATCATATCTACGTTGTACTCGCATGGCCATATCTAGCATGATGCGGCTCATCAGCATCGTCTCTAAGTTGTACTAGCATGAACATAACTAGCATGATGTCAATACATCATATCTAAGATGTATGTCCACCTCTAAGTTGTACTAGCACGATGCTCCTCATGCCACTGTATCAATAACTCCAACCGTTTGTATCATATCTGAGTTGTACTAGCATGATGCAAGCATCATCTCTAAGTTGTATGACCATAACTAAGTTGTACTAGCATGATAGAGATCTACAACTCACTGACAGTCCATGATGCCACATATCAGTGCTCCCTCCCAACTGAGGAAGTCATCTCCTCCCTTTCAACCAAGGGAGCAATATCCACGAGCCCCATCTTGAGCCCCAGCTTGTCCCTCAAGTATACAAACTTTATCTTGGACAAAGGCTTCATCAAAATATTTGTAGTTTGCTTCACAGTGGAGATATACTTGAGAAACACTTCTCCCCTCTGGACTTTATCACAGAGAACATAGTAGTTGATCTCAATGTGCTTCGACTTCTCTAAGAGATTCACACAGCTCTGGTTCTCACAATATATCACAGTCGAATCCAGCACCTGATCAAACAGTCCAAAAACCACCTTATGGAGCCACACTACTTCCATACAAGCATCATAGGCTGCAATATACTCTGCTTCTGCAGTGTTGAGTGCAATAGACTTCTGTTTTCTGCTATCCCATGATATCATATCATATCCCAAACTGAAACAC
Organism: Picea engelmannii; assembly: GCA_009831015.1. Classification (NCBI taxonomy): domain Eukaryota; kingdom Viridiplantae; phylum Streptophyta; class Pinopsida; order Pinales; family Pinaceae; genus Picea; species Picea engelmannii. The sequence goes on along the minus strand of ML778481.1, from coordinate 347,544 downwards.
ATACCAGAAGTACTCTTTATTTCATATGCACTCCCTGCCCAATATGAATAAGTAAATCCATGCATTTTTATATCACTATTTGAGACGTATCTCAATTCATAAGTTTTCGTCCCACGAAAATATCTCAAGATATGCTTTGCAGCTATCCAATGCTCTTGTCTAGGTTCCACCTAGAACTAACTCAACAAGTTCACAACAACGCAAATGTATGGCCTAGTATTCACCAAATATATCAAGGAGCCAATCAACTGCCGGTACAGGGACGAGTCTACTGGATCAGAATCAAAATCTCTCAACTTCCTCAAATACGTTACCATGGGATTTGTCATGGATTTGCAATCCATCATCCCAAACTTCTGAAGGATATTTACAACATACTTCCCTTGTCCTATGAAGACTTCACCATACTTATAATCCCAAGTAGTAGTGCATGAGACCAATATTCTTCATATCAAATTCAGTGGCTAGCTCCTTCTTACACTGAATAATGACAGGATTTGCACCTGTTAGGAACAAATCATCAAGATATAACAGTAGAATCAGAGGTGCATTGTTCACAACTTTGTAATAGAGATTTGGATCGACATGTCTCTTGTAAAATCCAAGTCTTGTCAAGTAGCTATAAATACCTGCATGCCAAGCTCTTGGATCTTGCTTGAGTCCATACAAGGCCTTGTTCAATATGCATATATGGGTTTCTCTTGGGTGTACCTCAAAACCTTGAGGTTTCTCTATGTATACCTCTTCCTCAATTACTCCATTGAGAAAGGTAGTCTTTACATCCATATGATGTAAACTCCAACCCATGGATGATGCTAGAGATATGATGGCTTTGATAGATGTATATTTGGAAACCGGAGAAAACGTCTCATCATAATCCCGTCCCTCCTACTAGGAGAAACCTCTAGCAGTAATAGAACCTTTCAAAGACTGCTTTCACAATTTGTAATGTAGCAACTATCAACCTTGGTATGTGCAAATTTGAAACTTATCAATTTAATCAAACCTGGAGCCTGAAGCCTCAAATGTTATGGAGGGTGTGCTTGTTCCTTTGAATGCACTGAATCCAATATTACTGCTTGGACAAGGTCTCTAGTACATTCCCTGCAAACACACTCATGCTTTGCTAGAAGATATAACTTGAAAGACATATACAAGTGCATACCATTGAAATCTTTGTAGCATCGTCCAACTTGTCTTCTAATCTGAAACTAGATACCTTCTTGACAAGGAGAGGTTAGAAATTGAATTAGAACTAGCTAGAAACTCTGAAATTTCATTTTTGACCACAGAATCAATTTGACCAGAAGTCAACCTTTGACTTTGACTTTGACCAAAAATTCAAACCTAACGTTTTTTCTAGCTGAGGTTACCAAGAGGTGCGCTAGGATAGGGCGCACTAGAATGTCAAAGAAATATGCCAAACACTTTACTATAGGTGCCTGAACAAATGTGTTAGGGTTTGTTGTTGCTACAAGACCTGACAACAATTGCAACTACAACTGGTGCTATAACGAACTTGACAATGAACTTCCCAATCTACCTTCCAGTGGTTAGACTGTCTGAAGATATTGTGGGCCCATAACTTGTTAAAATAATTGATGTGCTCGTTTTACCATAGACAATATCACAATATTGTCACCCAACCATAGGCACGCAGCCACCCCCGAGCAACTTTAACCTTTGACAAAATTATTTTGGAAAGCCATACTAGAACCAACAGATAAACCCTAGCTGCTAACTGCAACAACAACTCAAGACAAGTAGATCGCTCCTTCTCCAAGGGTAGCGCACAAGAGAGAGTCTCCATATCCACATAACAAGTACCATACACAACTGCAGCAACTGCAACTGCACTACTCTCTCAAACTTGCGCCATACTTAGCTAGTACATCACCAAGAATATCACCAAGAGTATCACCAAGAATATCACCAAGAGAATCACCAAGAATATCAATTGATAGCGCTAGAGAGAGACCAAGACCAAGAGATGACCATACACTCTTATTCCTCCTTGTAGCTTCAACTACAGCTCTCCACAAGACTTGAGCTCTAACTGGGTGTACAAATGAGCTAAAACATCCTCTATTTATATTAATCTGTCCAGTGAATTTTCTGGCTAGGCCGACCTGACTTTCTGGTAATTATATTTTATGTTTATCTTTTTCCTGTGGAGCCGACTTGTCTTTCTAGAAGATAATATTCTAATATTATTTATTCTACTAGGTCGACTTATCTTCTAGGGTTTTCACACATCTATTTAGAGTTTCCCTTGCACGTGGAGGTTAATACCTCCCGCAACTACCGTAACATCAACAACCCTGTTTAAGGAAAACTTCACTTAGACTTTCGCCACACCCCTAGACCTAGAAGGTAGTTCATCAAACCAATTTCCTTTATGTTAAATTCTCTTGCCAAATCTACATTGCACCATTCTATGAGTTTCTTTGAACTTCCTGTAAGTAGAATATTGTCTACATATAGGACTAAAACAAGCAACTTAGAATGATCAACCAAATAATGAAGATTAGAATCTACATCTATCTTACTGAAACTCAAACTTATCTCCAATTAAAAAATAATAAGAAGAAGAAAATTAATTGATCTCCATAAATATCTCTTCATTTACACCCTAGTGATCCCCTGACTCTTGGTGCTTGTTCGATCCATAAAACTTTCATAGCCCTAATTACCCACCTATTTGTTCTTGAATCATATCATTTGAAATCCCCAGTTATTCCTCTTCCTCGTGTTTTAATGATATATCTAATCTCTCATCACTCACAACCCCCAATTAGCTCTGTCTTGGTGTTTGTATGATCCATCTTGTTGTGACGCAAGTCTTTCTACCGAGACTAGTCTTTATATGCCTCATGGGATGGTATGATAACTCATTACATGAATTATTACTACAATAATCAAAAGTCACAACATTGCTCTAAGGCTCTGCTCAACTTTAAGCATTTGCAAGGCTTTGTCGACCCAAATTATCAACATGGCTATTTGGCTCCAAGTAATACATATAGGTTTAGGTTAGCTGGTATAAGTTTGTTAGAAGGATTTCTTTTTCTCATCAACTCGTATTTATAAATCCTAATGACATTCCCTCATGGATATGGGATCCCATAAGATACTCATAATCATTGGCTCTCTAGCCTGATCTATATCAAATCACTCATGCTCATAGAACATCACATAACCATATATGTTAATATATTGTGGTCATTAATCATCATGATTCATTAATCAAATAATATTCACATAAAAATCATTCATTAACGTCCCTCAACACATGTCTTTCTTAGCATATTTATTCAAAAAAAATCCATTCAGTACATCATATTTCATCCTTTTAGTTTTCACTCTTATTCAATATTCAATAACACATATATTTCATTTATTCAAATTTTACATTTCATTTTGAGACACGAACTTACTCATAAATCAACATTTAAGTAGTATTCAACTAATTTGAAATTCACAAATAACCAATTGTATAAGACATATTTTATAGGGAAATCTTATCATAATAAAAAATGCATTTGTAACCAAAAAATTCATTAAACCTCATCATAAAAAATGTATATAAATATATGTATCAAAACCATCATAATTCATATGACATCAAAGTCTAAAAAATCATAAGATCTCAACAAATCCTAAAAGTAGATAAAAATTTGAGTATACATGTATTAGCCTAGGCAAAATAGTGGTCACTACATATACATGCCCTTTGAAACACTTCAACTTGAAGTGTTTTCTAAACAAAATGATAAGAAAAATCCTAACACATAATTTGCATCCTCCCAAGTGGTAGACTCTAGATTATATTGGTCCCATTGGGCCTTAACCTACTCCAATAGTTGATTCCAAAGCTAACAAACACTTTGGTCTAGAATGACAAATGATTCAACCATGAAAGTTCCCCCCTTAGAAACATGAAAATTGTCATAATTCAAAATATGAGATTAATTAAGAATATACTTTCTAGGCACTAAAACATCAAATACATCATCAATCTTTTTCAAACGGGTTGGAAACTTGAGATGATAAGCAATAGGTCCCATCTTTTTTCTTAATTTCAATGGCCTTATGAGATAATTTTGTTCCTTTTACAAATCTAAAGGTACTTTTCGATGGTCTAACCCTTTTAAAATCTTTATAATCTTCCTTAGAGATTCTATCAATTCTCTTTCCATCGGTGTAACTTTTTTGGAAATCTTTGGCTTCCTTAACTCTAATATTGATATGTGACATCCACTTTTCCATCTCCTACAATATCTTGGGTCCCAAAATTAGTCAATCCTCTAAGTGACCCAAACTCAAAGGGGTTATACAAGACTTTGCATATAGAATTTCGTATGGAGACATGTGGATGGAACTATGATAGTTGTTATTGTATGCAATTCAACTAAGTAGATATACTTCTCCCATCAATTCCATTGGTCCATTACATGCATCCTTAGCATATCCTCCAAAACTTGATGAACCCTCTTAGT
>ML778481.1:327340-342414 GCA_009831015.1 Picea engelmannii | reverse complement strand
AGAGAGAGGTGACAAAATTGTGATTTTTGAACAACCTTGTATAAATATCCTATAATATCCTACCAACCCCATGAAACTACACGCCTCTTGACCATTTTTTAGTACTATACATTCCATTATCACTTCAATTTTACTAGGGTCTAATGCGATACCTTCCTCAATGATCACATGACCCAAATAATGAATCTTCTTATGAAAGAAATAACACTTGGATGTCTTTCCATATAGATTATTCAACCAAAAACATTGAAGATGAAGCCTCAAGTGTCCTTGGTGTTCCTTTCATTATGAGAATAAACAAGAATGTCATCGAGAAAGACCTGTGCAAAATGGTGTAGATATCTGCTAAAAACATTGTTCATTAGATTCATAAATGTTGCAGGAGCATTAGCTAACCCAAATGGTATCACCATGAATTCATAATTCCAAATTCTACTTCTAAAAGTAGTTTTGTGAATTTCTTCATCCTTAATCATGAGTTAATGATACCTAGATCTCGAATCAATCTTAGGAAACACTAAAGCTCTCTTTCATCGGTCAAACAAATCATTGATTTGAGGGATAAGATACCCGTTCTCTATTATAGATTTGCTCAAATCTCTATAATCAATATAAATTCAAAAGGTACCATTTTTTTTCTAAAAATGACAAAGATTATTGATGTGCAAAGGACACCCTGGGCTAAATCATTCCAAGATCCAATAACTACTTAAGTTGAGTACCAAGCTCATTAAGATCTAGAATAGTCATTTGATAAGGTGTCTTGGATATAGTTTCCTATCCTAATTTGATAGTAAAGTCAATCTCTCTAGAAGGAGGAAGAAGGTAGGCCTAATAGCGTTGAACGAAAAACATCTTTTAATTCAGATAGCAATGAATGAAGTTTTGGTGTATTGGTGTAGGATTACTATTCTTGTCGACCACTACAACTGATTAAATCCTACATCCTTCCTAAAACACTTCCTTACAATACTTAATGATATACAATGAAGAGAAACCCAACACTTGATTCCTTGAATCGCTATTAATTCTCTTCATTATTTACACAATGAACCTTTCCAGTTAAGTAATCGAAGAAAGCTCAATGACTTTCTATCCAATCCATGTCCACTATTAAATCATAGGTTCCTTAAGTTGTTCTTTAAATGTTCATATAAAGTACACAAACTTCCAAATCTACCCTACAATTTTCAACAATAGGACCCACGAATTACTTAACCCCAAATACCATTTCTACATAATGGAAGTCATATCTGGTTGACTGAAAACAAAACAGCACTGATATCTGGTTGATTACTGAGTTTCTTATTTCGTTGAACAAACCTTGTTGCGATTGAACGAAATTTATTATCCTTTGAAATTCTGCCAATTTCCAGCACTGATATCTGGTTGATATCTAGTTAGCCAATAGTTTGAAAACAAAACAGCACTGATTACGGAGTTTCCTATTTCGTTGAACATATTATCCTTATTATTAAATTGTTTTTAAATGAATGGAGGGCAGGAACTAATGCCTTAATTTGAACGGTGGAATCCTGAAGTACTATCAATTTCCACCTGTCACTGCATTATTGAGTATTGCCACCGACGGATATTAGCCATTCTGTACACGCATAGAGTTTAGCAGAGATGCGTTGATTTGCCTACGGAAATCTCTTTACCACAGATATGATTGCTTTAGTTGGGAGTTGGGACCCAATTCTTCGTGGATGGATATAAATAAATGTTGTGACAGCTTTTGTCCCATTCTTCATGCATTGGACATGGATGGATATAAACAAATGTTGTGACAGCTTTGTGACAGCTTTATATCATTGAGTATGTAAGTGGTGTTTGTACATTTCCTTGAGTGGTGTTCTTACAATTCCTTGAGTTGGTAAGTGGTGTTTTTACAAAATTCGAAGAAATAAAAAACACATATGGGAGATTGAGGATGACGCTGGTAGGCTACATTTGGATAAAGAGGCCATAAAGGTTCCTTGAGTTGGTAAGTGGTGTTTTTACAAAATTCGAAGAAATAAAAAACACATATGGGAGATTGAGGATGAAGCTGGTAGGCTACATTTGGATAAAGAGGCCATAAATGTTGAAGTTATCAATTATTTTAAATCTTTCTACCAGGATATGGAAAATAATAATTTTGGTGATCAAGTTGCTACAATGAGGCTATTTCCTAGAATGGTGATGGAGGAGGAAGCATTAAATCTAGAAAAGCCTTGTTCTAGGGAGGAAATTCTAGAGGTTCTAAAAGGCTTTTCAAAGGATAAAAGCCCTGGGCCTGATGGCTGGACTGTAGAATTTTGTCTACATTTATTCGAGTTGGTTGGGTGGGATTTGCTCGATGTTGTGGAGGAGTCTAGAATCAGAGGCGAAGTAATAAAACATATCAACTCAACTTTCATAGCAATGATTCCTAAAGTTAATCACCCCAGTACTTTTAATGATTTCTGCCCAATTGCTCTATGCAATCTATGCTACAAGATCATCGCAAAAATTATAGCAAAGAGAATTCAGCCTATACTCTCCCATGCTCTATCTGAGGAACAACTGAGCTTTCTCAAGGGAAGGCAGATACTAGATGTTATTGGCGTGACACAGGAGTGTCTTCATAACATAAAGTAAAAACAAATTCAAGCAATTATTCTAAAAGTAGATCTCAAGAAGGCATACGACTACATAGACCGGGACTTTTTGAGGTTAATCCTCCTACAATGCGGTTTTGGGCTGACAACTACAAAGTGGATAATGGAATGCATAACCTCCACGATTTATGCAATTCTTATCAATGGTGAGGTAACAAATTTTATATCGAGTAGAAGAGGACTTTGTGATGGAAGACCTAAGTCTTATGCTAAAAAAGATCAAGCTTATGGGGTGTTGACAAGGATAAAAGTATCACGAATCATAAAGGTTTTACACTTGCTCTTCATGGACGATATGATTATAATGTCAAAAGCTTCGATATCCGAATGGACCGAGATTAACAATATTCTTAGTGTTTTTTGTTGGGCGTCGGGGTTGAGAATTAATGTGCATAAATCTACCTTCCTTCACACTGGAGTTCAACACGGAACTCTTGATGAGTTAAATGTTTTATTTAATTTTGATTTCAAAGATCTTTTGGAAGGATTTAAATATCTGGGATACTTCCTAAAACCAGATAGCTACAAAGGGAAGGACTGGCTGTGGCTCATTGAAAAATTTGATTATAGGATTAATTACTGTTGTTGGGGAAAAACACCATACGGACTAGCAAATAGAGTTTAGACTTTGCATGCAGATATGACCGAATAGAAATTACTTTCTACCTTCATCCCTAGATTTAAATCCCCTTTTCTTAGTAAATGCATGGAAATATCAACCTACCTCGTTATCGGCGTTTGATGTTGATCCTCCGTTGTGTTTGATTACTTGTTCGCAATGCTCCTTCCAAAGCTGACCTGCATTCAAGACGAGCAACAACTATGCATGCATACTACTTATATACTAACGGGTTAGAAATCAAACATAAACTAATCAAACCATAAAATGTTCATGAATTGGGACGGGAAAAACATTCTCTTTATTACTTAAAATGAGTCAACTTACAAAAGTTGAGACCGACCACCGCTCCTTGAACTTGATCCTGGGCTCCTCTTCTTCTGTCCTTCAACTGCTTTGCTTTAAATCTCCTTTGGCATTAGGAAAGGCTAAAAGGTTGGGACAATGGAATACGTAAATGGGCAGAGTTTCTTTGCTATATTTTTCCTCCTCCAAATGGTACCCCTACCCCTTCTTTTATAGGCTAGAAGGAGCTAGGTATTTGGACGAACCCTCGGCCATGCATGGATGGGAGTTTCAGTTAACTCACCCATAGCTTTTTGTTCCGTCGGAAACTCTCTTTTTTTCATGCTTTTTTCGGTCCACGCGGACTATTTTGGGTCAGCCAGCGTGTACACGTGTGCAATAATGGGTTAGGGCACGTGGGCCTTTACACAAGAGGATTTTCAAAGAGTTGTTCAACAATGTTTTTAGCAAAGAAAGGATATGAGTTGGCCTGATGCCAGGTAAGCAAGTGTGGTGCAGTTTAGGGTTATAACAGATGCCCCCTAATGTGTGAGGTCAGAAGAGCATCTGATGGCCGAAATACATTACCAGTCTTTACTGATGTGCCAAATGATTGAACCCAAGGATCAGGAACTGGGAGGTGCCGTCTGCAAAATAACAAATGTCTCACCGAGGCGGGCATACCCATGCTCGGGATAAAAATAGAACCATGGCTACCAATCAAATACACTGTAGATCCATGTCAAATAACTATAAAGAGTAGCCGTGAACAATACACAGTGGAGATACATCTCGAAATCAGAAAGATATACATATAGAGTATCCATCTTCCAGAAGCTGATTCATCTTGATGGCTGGAGATGAGATCTTCAGAGCTCGAGCAACAACTTCAAAATCTTCCAAAACTCGGGTAGGAGTGTAATATGAGTGTACAACTGCACTACCCAGAGGTCTTTGACAGCTTGTCGGTCATGGACTTGATAATATTGATGATCGGACTGAAGGCTTCAGTGATTTCGAACAAGGATTTGATTGGACGTTCAGGATGGTTGGGTATGCGGACAAGAGACATATTGCAGAGGGGCCGACTCAGGCTTAGTGACAAACTTCCCTTGGACAATAACACGACAAGTGATGAGACTCAGGCAACATATATGTTAATCATAAGTCTACGAAGCAGGAGGCAACACAAACTCTCCATATGTTTGGCAGAACAACCAAACGCTGGAGGACACAACTCTCTATAGCGAGAAAAGCTTCCTAAGGTCGTACTACATCCCATAGTCTGATGAACAAATGGATAGATGTGATTTATCCAAGGGCGACTCATTATGCTGCCAATAAAGAAAATACTTTTCCCTTCCTCTTTTTGAGGTATATTTGTTTTTTTTGTTCTTTTCGATAATTTTGGAAAAAGAATAAAGGAATATTACGTTACAATGGAGGAACGAGTATTGCGAACATACAAGCTCAAGGCACAAGGACAAGACTGATGTTCTAGTAAAATGATACTCAGGAAAAATCCTCCGGCAGCCAAAGGTGTTAAAACGCAGAAGCAAACTGTCACAAGGCTGGTGGATAAGGTATGCAAATGCGGTTGATAAAACATACAATGGTAACGTCCTTCGATGTAAGTTTAACGAGCCCAGAGAAGGTAAGCTCGATGGTTTTTCATATTTAGAGAGTCTAAAAAACATAAAAGGAGACTCCACTGGGGTACCTTTTTCGAAGATAGTCGAGTCGGTTTGAAAAAGGGGTAAACTAACACTAATTAGACGTCGATTCAAAACCATTTTAACGAGTGTGACAAGGACAAGATCACTCGGCCATTTTTTCATTTTTAAGGAGTCTGAAAAAAGCTTAACTATGGATTCCGTCAGGAATATTCTTCTGGACCAATTTAATGAGTGTGAAAGAATAAGGTCACTCGGTGATCTTTTCAATTTTAGGGAGTCTGAAAAGCGCTTAACTATGGACTCCATGGGGGTTTCTTTTTCGTAAGTTTAGTCCCTCAGGCCCGAAAAAGGGATAAAATTATACCTGAAAGTACTCTTCTAAAGAACGAAAGTTTCATAGAGTATACCTTTGTTCGTACAGTTGACCGTTCGAACCGAAAAAGGGGTAAACTACTGCCAGACAGACGTGACTTCAAATTTCAGTTTAACGAGTGTGAAAGGCCACAAGATCGCTCGACAATCTTTTCATGTTTAGAGGGTCTGAAAAGGGCTTAAAAGAAGACCCATTTAAGGAACGTTCTTCTGGACCAATTGAACGAGTGTGAAGAAACAAGGTCACTCGGCAATCTTTTCATCTTTAAGGAGTCTGAAAAGGGCTTAAAGAAGACTCCATAATGGTTACTTTTCTCAGTTAATCCGAACGAGATCGAAAAGCATAAATGCAGTCTCGCCGGATGTTTCTTTCGGATCTCAAAGAGAGCTTGAAAAACAACAAAGTTAGCTCATGATAGACTCTTAGTGGGTCGATGCCTGGCATCTCCTTGGAGGAGCTGTATGCTCCAACGAAAACATTGTCTATGACGCCAGGGGTTCTGGAGATATTGATAGGTATCGTTTCAGCAATGGTTTCCATATTACCCTCAGCATATATCTTGTGTGTAGCTAAGGGATTAGTATGACAAGACCTATCTCCAGTCATAGTCACGGTGAATTCTCCTGCTTCGATTCGGCTTAACTCTAGGAGGAAATATGATCTGTGATGAAGATATTCCCAGGGTTTGTCTGGACTAGTCATTGCTTCGATTACTGCTTCGTCAGAGGACAAGACTAAGTCTAACGAATCGGTGTTAGCGAGAGAACCATGAGCCCAAATAGGCTCTAGAAGTGGATCTAACTCTTGTACAGGAGTTGAATCAATGTTCGCTGAAGCTTGCTGGACTAAAGAGTACGCTACTTCAGCGGCAGACAAGGGCATGGACATATTCCGGTGCCCTACCTCATCCATCGTGGTTGATGGGGAAGGAAGTATCCATGGATCATCGAAGTAAGTCATGCGGAACAACGAAACTTGAAAAATCTCAACCTTATGGTGATTGGATATAAACTTGATATTGCCTTGAGGGGGCGGGTAATCGAAGGTCCCCATCAAAGATAGGCACAAACCAACCTCTACGTTGATAACACCTCGTTGAGGATTATCAATCATTGGGACCGTGGATGCCCCCAAATCTGGGTCAAGTCTGGAGAAAGACAATTGATCGATGGTCACTATTCGACCCTCGTGTGGAAACAACAAGACCCAAAAAATTATAGCAAGCATAGCTTGCATAGCATAAGTCCAACTCTGTCCTAACAAGAGGTTATAGTCAAGGGGAGCATCGACTACCTCTACCTCGACACACACAATCTTCCCTCCTAACTGCACAGGGAAAGAAGGAATGATGCCATGTGGTCGGAACGAACGACCGTCGAAAGCAGTGAGGAGAGTAGGTGATGGAGACAAAACGGGTTGGTCAATGGCCTTCCAACATGCCAACGACATAACGCATGTCGATGCGCCCTCATCGACCACTATGCGGAAGATATTCCATGTAAAAGTTTTCGTGGGGTAAGCCAATACTATTTGAAATGCTACGTGGTAAGGCAGACGAGGTTTTAAGTCGGTTGTATCTAACATGATGGTACCCAGATTACAAGTCTCAGTAGAGCCCAAAGTGGTTAACAAGGCTTTCTTCTGAGCAGAGCATCTTTGGAGGACCTCCAAAGCAGACATCGCACAAGGGGTTTGTGATAAATCTTCCACCACAAAGTAGTTATGGGCGACCCTTGCGTTTGGGTTATGAGAAGCTTTTTTAAATGCACCTTTTGGAATGCGTGTCATTGTTTCTCCCAATGTCTTCTCAATCTGTAGAGGAAGAGATGGGAGGTCAGCTTCTTTACCCTTCTCAGAAGCGCTTGGTTTACTATAATCGTGCGCTCTAGTCGATATGAAAGCATCACCCCTAACCATATATACATTCACGGATGAGGGGTTGTTCGGAGGCGGGCAGTTTTCTTGGCTGCTCCCTTCCGTACTTGCAGAGGCTTGAGTTAGATTTTTCCCATGCTGAAATGGGTTCGTCAACACCGCCTGTTGTTGCTATGTGACAAATTTTTGGGCCTTTGCAAGCCGAGGACATAGATGGGTCGGGTGGTCTTTCGCGCACAAGTTGAATGGATACCTCGCCTTCCATTTTTCAGTGTTGTCCCCGCCAGCATTATCGTTGGGTTTTTTATCCCCCTTACCCTTCTTTCATTGTTTTTTCTTCCCTTCAGGCTGCTGGGTGGCCTTTGGGTTAGTCGACCGCACTGTGTGTACTTCCGACGTTTGGGTAGGGGGAGCAACCAAAGCAGTAGTTTGGCTGGCCGCTGTGTGTTGTATGGATAACTGCTGCAACTGCTTTGTTAATTACTCAACGAGATTAGTTTGTGCTGAACTGACGATACCATTGGCATGCGGTCCAGCTGTCTGTCTAGTTTTATCCAGTATTGAATGTGGCGCATCTGGCAAGATGTTGTATAATAAACCAGAGTGAGAATAGATGAGCTCAAACTGTTGAGCCCTCATGATGGCGTCTTCTTCAGAGAAAACTCTGGATGTCGCGACGTCTTTGGATAACTGCGGGACCAAAGACTTAAGGAACCACTCAAGCAAGAATGCTGGTGGGACTGGTACTTTGATTAAACTCTTCCGGTGTTTCCATTTTCGGATGTGATCAGAGATATGGTTCGTTGTTGTCTGTTTGAAATTAGCGAGCAGCACTGCGCCAACCTTGTATCTCACAGGTAACTGGAAATGGTTAAGGAAAGCCATCGCCAGTTTCCCAAAAGAAGAGTATCTCGAGCAATCGAGATCGATGTACTATTTCGCGGCACTCCCAATGAGAGTACGTTGAAACAATCACAATTGTACAGAGTTATATTTTAATGAGTTAGATGAGAACCAAAGATGAAAGGTAGTCACATGATCTCCTGGATGTTCATTAGGCTTGGATTCAAACTTTGGAATGTCCGAAGGCAACTTCGTCGGCATAGGAGGCCAACGCAGATCGTGACAAATGGGGTCATTCAACAACCTCGTCAAATCTGGCAAGTGTAAAGTCGCTAGGAAAGGTAGTTTGGGTTGCTGCTGATAACCTGGGAAAAAGGGTCCTGGAGTTTGATTGGCACCAGGTTGTCAGGAAAAGTTTAGCTGCTGGCCCGGATTCTGGTAGAAACCATGGCCCTGGCCAGCGTAAGGATTTTGCATCTGTGGAGAAATCATTGGTTGATTTCCCAAATAGGACATGGATTGTTGGGCATGCATTATATTCGAAGGACTTTGGGAAGGATTACCCCATGCCAGTCCCATGGGGATAGGCATAGTAGTTTGTTCGGGGTTCCATTGATTGTGAAAAGAATTACCCCAGATCGGCATTCCGGAGGAGGGAACGGATCCTTGCCCTGAATTCCAAGGTCCTGCTAGGTTTTCCCCTTGTGCAGGAATAGTACCCTGCACAGGAGTAGATTGTCCAAAAATGGAGTTTCCCCCAGTCGGGAAAGCGGCTGACGTGAAGGTGTTGTTACCAAACGTTCTGTTCTAAGAAAACGGTGTCGAACTTATCGACATACTATGTGAAGGTAGTCCTTGACTCCCTGCTCCAAATAAACTATTGTGTGTAGGTTGCCTGACGGATTGTTGATGCGAACCACCGAGTGAAGGGGATGAAAGAGGGATATGACCTCCTGCATAAGGAAAAGATTTAAAAGGGACAGGAGTGCCCCCCATGTGACCTTGCAGAGGAGCGCTAGATCTCCTTGCCCCCAGGCCCAAAGTTTGTAAAGTGGAGTAGGACAGTACAAAACTTGTACCCGAACTAGGCATACCGTATGAGAACGGAGGGCCTGTCGTACTAGGTGTGAAAGGGGTTGTGGCCACCGCCAAAGATGGGTTCGGACCACTGTGCGAAGTAGTTTCGGTCGAGACCATGGTGGCTCGGACCGATGACGGTAGGTTAGGAGATGACTCTCCTGTGGTGACAACCATGGTGAGAATTGAAGAATTCCCAGAAGAAGTAACAACATTTGTTTCCATTGCTGTGTGCGACACTGTCTGGCGCTCGTGAAATTGAATTGGTACAATAAAAGGTGCCAAGAGATCAGTGGTTGGGGTTTCAACTGAGCCAAGAGAGGTTGCTTCAAGGTCCAAAATGGTCAATTCCTCCGGGGGTTGTTCGGGCACAATGGTTTGTAACCCGGTCGCCTCAAAAGACCCTTGTTGGTCTAGCTTCCGCCTTAATGGTGGCGGGGGTGGCTCCAGTGTAACCGGCGGCAAGCCAAGAAGCCTTCGTGAATGGCAGAGCTCGGGATCCTCCACTGTGTGAAAATATCCAAGACACTCTAAGGTAGTCTAAACGCTCAAAAGTAACACACACTAAGAAAACAGTCTCTAGAAGATAAGACAAACAAACACTAAATTAATTGGAAGAACAATTACAACAACCAACACTAGAGAAACTTACCGGTGCAAGTGCAACTCGAACATGGAAGCACCCTCTAGGAATACTTTGAAAAGCGTGGCCCGATGTCTATCCTAGGTACCGCGATATACCCCCGCAGTCACCTGTGTATGTCCCTAACAAATATGACAATTAGGTTGCCAACACGCAAACAGTCACCAGGCGAGTACAGTCGAAAGTCAGGTAGACCACAATGGGTAGGGTATTGAGCCCGAAACCTATCAAGGGTATCGAGAGCAAATGGTCCGGAAGACAACTGAGGACCTCGAACGGATTCGAGACCCACGAAGCCCCGTGGAAAATGCAAACGATGGAATCCCAAAACAAGCCCTCTATATGTGTTCTCCACTACGATTGGTCCGGCTTTGGAGGGGTTATCTCCGCTACCTTTCCGCATGCGACCTCGTGTTTATCCCCTGTGTTAGAGGGGGGTCCCAGATAACTTCCACGAAACTGAACTTAGACACTCCCTATCTCAGACTCCAATGTTTGG
This sequence comes from Picea engelmannii, assembly GCA_009831015.1. Classification (NCBI taxonomy): domain Eukaryota; kingdom Viridiplantae; phylum Streptophyta; class Pinopsida; order Pinales; family Pinaceae; genus Picea; species Picea engelmannii. The sequence continues at coordinate 331,882 of ML778481.1, read as the reverse complement.
TTTTAAATGGCCTTGAAGAGTTTCCTCTCCAACCTAATCCAAGGCCCTAGTCCTAAACTAGTTTGTGAACCCTACAAACATAAAAGTCTAGTAGATTTTAAATTTAGCGTTACTTTTATGGATTTGTCTTACGTCAAGGGGTATGAGGGTGAAACCAATGATGTGTAAAAGACGAAAGCAAAAAATGAATAAAAAAGATGGAAACAAAACTTTTACTGAATGCAAAATTTCAACAACTTTTCAAAAGAAAGATTTTTTAACTTTTCTAAGATTTTGGACAGCAAACTCAAAGGAATTTCACTCGACTACGAGCTACTTATGATCTAAGTGAACTGTAAAAACTTATGAAATAAAAGAATTTTCCCTAGATAATGATGCAAAAACACACTCTTCAACCAAAGAAGAAAATGAAAATACATTTTTTTTTTATTTAATTGCTAGTAAAGCAAGAAAGGGAAAATACTGACAAGCAAAAAAGAAAGAAAAACAATTCTGGCTTAAAGCGCAAATCGCAAAGAATCAGATTAAAAAATCACACAATAGCAATTGTAAAAAAAATGACTCTCACACTTGTCTAAAAACCGTAAAAAAATATTTTTTTATTCTTTATTTTTCTGACGACATTTTAAATGAGATAAAGTAAGCTATCGGTAAAAATAATCCTAAGCTACTGACTGTTCAAACAGAGATTCAAACACCTAAGATGAATACTTCTTATCAAAGGAAAGGATGACTGCCTCACCCTTAACAAAAAGTAGCCTGTACAAACACGCGACTATTACTCAAACAGCACGCGTGCGAACATGCGCTGAATAGAGACAGAGGGTGTGTACATGCGGGCTGACCTTGTACAGGCTACGTGTATATCTAAACTCTAAGAAAAAATGAAAACAGATAGACCAAACCAGGAAGAGACCACTGATATTGATAACCAGGATCCCTTGAAGGCTTGGATACTCTTTCTAACAGAAAAACAAATAATGCAAGGAAAAAATAATAAGGCAAAAACAATTTGAGATAGGACTGTTAGCAAACAAATCTCAGACAGAATTCCAGAAAAACCCCTGAGAATATGTGATTCTGACAGGGAAGAGGAGGACTGCCTCTGAGGTTCTCTGAACTCCTACACGCTACTGCTACCTCTACAGCTAGTGTTCACACGCAGGCTGTAAGAGGATAGGGCGCGGGTACACGCATGCAGGCCTTGTGCAGGCCGCGTGTACCTATGTGGGTCCTGAAAAACATAGTCAAGCAAAATTCAGGGAAATATGGTATGGAAAACCAGACTCCCTTCTAGCTCAGACTTTGCAGAAACAAAAAGAAAAGACAGGCAAGAAAAACTAGTCTTTAAACTACCCAAAAACTAAATAAAATTCCAGGAACCCTAAAGAGTTTTATCCCCAGTATGGTCTCCAGTTCTGTTGTTGGGGAAAAACACCCTACGGACTAGCAAATAGAGTTTAGACTTTGCATGCAGATATGACCGAATAGAAATTACTTTCTACCTTCATCCCTAGATTTTAATCCCCTTTACTTAGTAAATGCATGGAAAGATCAACCTACCTCGTTATCGATGTTTGATGTCAATCCTCCGTTGTGCTTGATTAAATGTTCGCAATGCTCCTTCCAAAGCTGACCTACATTCAAGACGAGAAACAACTATGCATGCATACTACTTATATACTAACGGGTTAGAAATCAAACATAAACTAATCAAACCATAAAAAGTTCATGAATTGGAACGGGAAAAATATTCTCTTTATTACTTAAAATGAGTCAACTTACAAAAGTTGAGACTGGCCACCACTCCTTGAACTTGATCCTGGGCTCCTCCTCTTCTGTCCTTCAACTGCTTTGCTTTAAATCTCCTTTGGCATTAGGAAAGGCTAAAGGGTTGGGACAATGGAATACGTAAATGGGCAGAGTTTCTTTGCTATATTTTTTCTCTTCCAAATGGTACCCCTGCCCCTTCTTTTATAAGCTAGAAGGAGCTAGGTATTTGGACGAACCCTCGGCCATGCATGGATGGGAGTTTCAATTAACTCACCCATAGTTTTTTGTTCCGTCGGCAACTTTCCTTTTTTCATGCTTTTGTCGGTCCACGCGGGTTGTTTTGGGTCAGCCGGCGTGTACACACATGCAGTAATGGGTTAGGGCGTGTGGGCCTTTACACAAGAGGATTTTCAAAGAGTTGTTCAACAGTGTTTTTGGAAAAGAAAGGATATGAGTTGGCCTGATGCCAGGTAAGCATGTGTGGTGCAATTTAGGGTTATAATAATCACTAGTGTAATAGGCTGCTAACTTTGGGAGGCCGATATGTTTTGGTAAAATCATATTGAAGAGTCTACCAGTATATTGGCTGGCCTTAGCACATATTTTGTTGTCTGTCCTTAAAAAATTTCGTCAGATGGTTTTTTTCTTCCTGTGGTCCGGCAACAAGAAAAATCGAAGCTATCACTTGTGTAACTGGGAGACTGTCTCAAGGCCCAAACTTTATGGAGGATGGGGGTTTAGAAACATCTTTATATTTTACAGGGCACTGGCATCTAATACTCTATGGGGAGTATTGATGAAGAAAGGAATATGGCACCGGGTGATAAAAGACAAATATTTGCCTCACAGATCGGTTCCTACATGGCTAAGATCGACCTCAACGGTCTCGGCTTATGGATCACAAACCTGGAAAAACTTGATTAATTCCTTACCACTGGTATTACAATGGTTGGCATGGAGTCCAAGCTTAGGACATTCTATCGTTATTGGGAAATATGTCATCCTGGGAATGGGGAAGGACTCTTTTTTATCAAGGGACTTAGTTGATAAACTTAACCAAAAACACGTTCACCTGCTATATCAAGTGGGATGTGATATTACACAGGGATCAATCTACTCAAATTGGTTAGATAGCGCAGCTTTGGGGCTCGAGGGAGACTTAGCATCTAAATGGGAAAAGTATCGAAATCTTTTGATAGGCTAGGGATTCATCTTCAGGATTGTCCAGATGATTTATTATGGATGGGAGGTGATAATTCAGGACATCTAACTGTCAAAAATGTTTATAATGCAATAGCGGCAAAAGTATGGAAATTTAAAATAGGTGGGTGGAGGAAAAAATTGTGGAAATGGAACTGTCCATTAAAAATTAAGTTATTTGCATGGTTGGTAGTTGAAAATAAAGTTCTAACCTGGAAAAATCTTCAAAAAAGAGGCTAGGTGGGGCCAGGGATTTGCTTCCTATGCAAGGGTAAAATGGAAATTGGTAAGCATCTCTTTGTGAATTGTCCTTTCACTATTTCAGTATGGAATAGAGTTAAAACTGTGTTAAAATTCACGAATGGATGGAATGGTCTTTTAGTGACCGAGTGCTTCGAAAATTGGGCAAAACAAAATTTTGATTATCCTACTCTGCCTACCTTCTTATGCTGGTTTATTTGGCTTGAAAGAAACTTGACAATCTTTGAGGCAGGTTCACCTTCAATACAAAAGATAACATTCCAAGCTATTGGAGCAGCGAACAACTTTAGAATTAAGGCAAAATAAACTCTTCCTAGATCTGCACCTGTGCATATTCCAGAAGACAGAGCCATTGGATGGTTTGACAGGGCAACACAACAATTTGGAAAACAAAGTGGGGCAAGAGGTTTAATAAAGATCAATAGTAACACTTCATTTAAGTGGAGTCTAAACTGTGGTCGAGGAACAAACACAAGGGCAAAACTACTGGGTGCTTGGGCCTCTATAATTTTGGCTGCTAGATTGTCAATTCAATGTTTACATTTGCTAGGGGATTCTAAGATAGTTATTGAGTGGCTTAATCAGAAAGGAGTTTTTCAGGTTGTATCCCTAGAAAGATGGAAGGAAAGGATTAAAGACATTCTCAATTATTTCATGAATATATCATTTGCACATATTTTCAGAGAAGAGAATCAAGAGGCGGACATATTATCTAAATTGGCTCTAACTTGTAAATGTGTTGAACCTTCATAGAATATATATAGCTAAACAATAATACACACATTTGCAGAGAGAATTGGAGAAAGAAGAAGAAGGAGAGAAATAATGAAAGAATTCTCATTAACCGTTGTGAATAATGAATAATTTACGCATGATATACTCTATATAACTCAATGAGTTTGAATTGAGGATAACCAATACACCATAGTGGTGGTCTAGAGTGATATGGACACACACCAACAATTAAGGGAGTGAATTGCCACCTATTCTAGTCTCTCAGGCAGTTATGGGAGTGAATTGCCACCTAGTTGAGTTAACTAGTCAACTAGTCTTCAGTTAACTGACTGAACATAGAGTAGTGAGGATTTAACTCAGGGAATCAAGGCTAATGTGCCACTTTGGTGATGATCCCATGGAAAGGTCGAATTAGCATGGTGATGATCCCAATGTTGCATGGTGATGATCCCAATGCAACATCTAAACTCAATTCAACTAGTCAAACTGAAGTGTCAACTGAAAGAGAATATTCTCCAGGTGGAATATTCTCCCCTAAAATATAGGAGACTAGATAATGACTAATTATGACTA
>ML778481.1:284274-321073 GCA_009831015.1 Picea engelmannii | reverse complement strand
CCCCAAAAATGACTAATAGAACTCTGAAAACGGATCATGGCTCATCCGGGCATGACCTCTTCTACATGTGGCCATAAGCTTCCCTGAGCTTCTCTTTGGAAAAAACACCTGTAAAAGTCCTCAACAGCCTCTGAAACCTGTCCAAATGAATTCAGAGCATAACAATTATCCAAAAATGATTATTCAATCACAGAAAACAAACATAGGCTCACCAAACCATGTCCTCCATCAATGAGGGCTTCAAGCTTCCTGGAGCTTGCTGAAACTTCAATGGTGAAAAACTTGTAGAAGAAGTCTTCAAATGTCCTTGATAACAACACCAATGGATCCAAGATGTCCAAAAACCCCTAGCTAGGCTTTTATGGCACCTCAATCGGCCAAAAGATGAAGAAGTTAGGCCTCCTCCATTTTCCTCCTTCAAGCTTTCTGAAACTGGTTCGCCAAAACGCACCTCTGTGTGCATGAACCAAGAACACGCTCCAAAATGCACGTTAAAACCTAACACCAGGTGCAATCGCGCCAACGGTGCAAACCATAGAATGGTTAGGGTGCCTCCATCCCCTAACCGCCAAGCTCTCGGTCACAAGGTCCTCCATACGACCTCTCGCAAAAGCAAAAAGGGCTGAGTTTCCCAAGGGAAAATATAACAATGACAAGTGGCAGTTGGTTATTAAACCATTTTAAACCACAATTAAAAGTCATTTCAAATCCCCGCGCGCATTTAACACACGTTTACATAGCCACAGGTCGTGGTTTCAAACCCCACGCCAACACACATAATATATATATGAAATACATTGCAATGCAAAGTAACATAATGAAATGCGTGCGCGTGCCAAAACATTCGGGCTAATGCATATATGTTGGGTCATATGCGATGTAATACGCCCACGGGTCGGGGCTAAGCCCTGGCCCGACCCCCCTTTTTCGTTGGCATAACATTCAAACTTAAATATATGTTTTGTGGTATAGTTAACAAGGCACAAATGGCGGTACTTTGGTTAGTGGAGAGTTATGAAGTCTTTAGTGATGGGGGAGGTCCGGGGGTCGAACCCCACAGACTCCCGATACAATTTTATACAACCACATAAACAATAATGAGGGGGACACGTGGCGCCCATGGATTGGGCCACGTGTCCTCATATTACTTGCCATCAACCGGACACGTGTCGCCACCCAATTCGCCAGCAACCAACCAATAAACACGTGCCACATCATCACCTTCCATGTCACTGTACGGATGGTACAACCCTGCCACGTCACCGTACGGACTATACAGACAGGTACAGTCAACATCCAAAAATTTTGCCTGTTTGCCTTGGCGAACAGATCGCGATAACTTCTCCATACGGACTCCGTTTGAGAAAGTAAATATACTGCCAGAATCAAGAAGACGAGACGGATGCAATGGCACCATTTTTGTCGCATTCTGATCACTTTGAAATTTGAGCAAAATTTTGCCCCCTGGTCTAGATTTTGATCACATAGTCTCTATGGTAGTGACTTTGTATGTAACATGCAAGATGCCATCTCCTTTAGATATCAGTTTTTCTGCTCAGCAACTCCGTTTTGCTGTGGAGTATAGGGAACTGTGTGATGCAACTGAATCCCTGCCTCATGGAAAAGATTATGGATCTCATGATTCACATACTCTCCCCCATTATCAGTTCGGAGGACTTTAATCTTCTTTTCGAACTATGTCTCAACCAAAGATTTGAAATCTTTGAGGTGTTGAAAGACCTCAGATTTTTGCCTGAGAAAGTAGATCCATGTAAAACGTGAGAAATCGTCAACAAAAATGAGAACAAACCTTGCTTTGCTGATCGATGGATGCGGAAAAGGACCCATGAGGTCACTATGGATCAGATCTAAAGGTGCAGAAGCTTGCTGAGACTTTCCCTTGTCGAATTTATTTTGAGGGTGTTTTCCGAGAACACATCCCTCACATACTCCCTTGGAGAAATGGACGTCTGGTAGATCATCAACTAATATTTGCTTGCTAATTTGTTGCATGTATCTGAAATTCAAATGTCCAAACCTTTCGTGCCATATCCTACTACTTTCATCAGCATGAGTAAGTAGTAAAGAAAAATCAGGTTCAATGAATTGAGAAAATGTATACAATCTAGACTGTTGCTTTACCTCACCGATAGCAACCCCAGAGTTGGTTTTAATGTCATAGATGTCCACAACATTTGGTGTGAATACGACTTTCTTTCCAGTGTCAGAATTCATCATCTGATACACAGAGAGAAGGTTGACAAAAGTCTCGGGAACATGCAACACATTCTTGAAACTTTCGTTGGTGAGTTCAATCCTTCCTTTGTCGGTGAATTCGACAGAAGAGTTGTCCCCTGTTAGAATAGGAGGACCTTTGCATGCATCCAAAGAAGAATATACTGCGTTTAAGGCAACCATGTGATGTGATGCTCTTGAATCGACGATCCAAGCATCGGGAGATGAGTTGATGGCAATCAAGGCATGACTAGAATTGTCTTTCTTGGAATTCAGATCTTATGGCTTCTTCTTCTTGGCACCCTCGGGGATGCGATCTCCAAGGTTGTTTTGCTGAAGTATTTGAGACATCAGATCTATTTGTTTTTTCATGCATGCGGATTCCGAATGGAATCCTTTGTGACAACATGTGCATTTCTCCCCTTTTCTTCCCCTTTCTCCTTTGGATCCAGAGGCATCGGTGAAGGGTTTTGTGTACCCTTCCTCCTTTGGATGTGCATGAGATTTCCATTTGTATTTATCTTTAGATTTCTAATATTTGTGGCTGCCATATTTCATAGTGAGTGCATGCGCCTTTGGGCCTTTTATTTTTCCCATGTTGATGAGCTTGGTTTGCTCTTGTGTCAGGGATTCGATAAAGTCCTCAAGAGAAGGCATCTTCCAGGTGGCTCTAGAGGCAAATATGACAATATGAAATGTAGATACGAATATAGAGAATTCAGAACCAAGCTTGGAGAGAATGGTGAGAACCATTTGTTTCTCCTCCTTCGATTTGTCAACCCCGCAAGCTTTGAGTTGCAACAGTGAATCCTTGAATTTTGTAAAGAAATCTTGGATATTCTGGAAGCTTTTTGGATCCAATGTAAGTAGTTCCACCTCCAACATGTATCCATTCATCTCATCCTGTTTTCCAAAGAGTCCTTCCAATATGGTCCAGGCTTCATTGGGAGTTTTACAGGAAGATATATGAAAAAGGAGATCGGGAGAAATAAGACTGAAAATTGTTCCGAGTGCCTCATCCATGCGATTTAAGTACTTGGATTTTTCTATGGCTGATGTCGGATCTGTATCTGTATTCATGGCTAACCTATACAACCCTCTATATCGAAGATGTATGGCTATTTTCTCCTTCCATGCAAAATAGTTGTAAGGTGTAAGAATGAATTCTTTTTGGAATTCCATCTTTCTGTTGTCTTCAATCTTTTGTACCTGCAAATGTTTTTGGTGTAGATTTTTCTTAGCAGTCCATCGGCTATGATACCATGTAAATGTGTTGAACTTGCAAAATATAGATCTAGCTAAACAATAATACACAGATTTGCAGAGAGAATTGGAGAAAGAAGAAGAAGGAGAGAAAGAATGAAATAATTCTCATTAACTATTGTGAATAATGAATAATTTACACATGATATACTCTGTATAACTCAATGAGTTCGACTTGAGGATAAGAAATATGCCATAGTGGTGTTCTAGAGTGATCTGGACACACACCAACAGTTACGGGAGTGAACTTCCACCTATTCTAGTCTCTTAGGCAGTTATGGGAGTGAACTGCCACCTAGTTGAGTTAACTAGTCAACTAGTCTTCAGTTAACTGACTAAATAGAGAGTAGTGAGGAGTTAACTCAGGGAATCAAGGCTAATGTTCCACTTTGGTGATGATCCCATGGCAAAGTTGAATTAGCATGGTGATGATCCCAATGCAACATCTAAACTCAACTCAACTAGTCAAACTGAAGTGTCAACTGAAAGAGAATATTCTCTAGGTGGAATATTCTCCCCTAAAATATAGGAGACTGGATAATGACTAATCCTTAGGAAAAACAAATTCTAGGTGTGTGTGAAGTAAATCCAACATAACTAATCTGCCTGGAAGCATAACTTTCAACTAGTGGGAGGATGGTCATGAGGGGCCTACTCTATACTTAAATATGTTTTAATTGTATCAGAGGGAGTAATTTTTTGAAATCTAGTAATAGTTTGTTGGTCTCATTAGCTATAGTATGCAGCAAAGTATGAGTGACAATACTTCTATTTTGAATTTTGTCCTATTCTGGATATGTAGGGATTGATGCCTATATTATAAGTTTTCTAATTTGATTTCAGTGTTAGCCATGTATGGTGCCACAATAGCACAAAATCCAAAGGACCTATGTTGTAAGGCTAGATGTAAGAGAACCTTTTATATTTTTATGAATATTAAGAAAAATTTCCTGTGGAAAAAAAGTGGTGTTCTTACCATTCCTTTGATTGAAGAGTTTTGTTAACGGATAGAATGTATAGCTTCACATCCTTACATGCCATAAATATTTTGTAAAAAGTTTTTAGGTTAGTGGTGTTCTTACCATTATAGTTTTAATAAATTTTATTATTTTTAAAACTAATCTAATAACAAAGTATTTTTTATTTAAAACATTTTAATATTTTTAAAACTAGACGACATGGAAAAGTATTAGTGTTTATATAATTATTATTTGGATACATATTTGGTTAGTGTTTATATAATTAGAGTTTGAATATATACTTGGTTTGTACTATATATATTATTTATTTATAAAGATTTGAAATAATTTTATGTCAAAGGCATTTTTAAGGGTATGTCTCTCCATACTATAATGTTTCAACCATAATATGCATGATTTTATTATCCTATCTATTAATGTATTTTTTAACAATTTTTTATCTAATTTGCTTATTGTCTCTAAAATACAACTCGCAAAGGTAAGCAAATCAAATTTCACTGCAATTTTCAAAATTGCAATGCTTTCAAACTTGGTTATAAATAGTGGATTGCAATGAATGAAGGACATACTTTGGTACAGTGAATTGAGGGCATACCTTGACAAGTAGCTTAGCCTCTACTTAATTCATTGATTAAGGTTGTTGATTTGTTTCAAGATGCCATGGACAACACAAGTTACACTTCAAATAAAAAACTACGTTGATGGATTCGAATGAGATGTTTCTTCAAGATGCATTTGATATGTTCATGTCTTAGGAGGATGATGATGGGTTTCATCTCTATCCTCCTCCTTTGTGTATTGTTACAGACCTTCTGTTAATTGCTCACCTATGTATTCGATTAACCCCTTGCATGTCCATCCACCGACTTGTCATCTCCTTCAACGCCATCAATGTTTTGCTACTCTTCTGCTAATTTATATGTACTTGTTGTGATTCAATCATGCATTGATCTTTCTCCAAGGCCCCTAACAATGAACTATTTTCCTCTATAATCCTACAATGGTTATCAATTGGGATGCCATTGCCACAAACAACAAACTCATGAATCATGTTGTATCCTACCATTGTGTAGGCATCCATTTATTCTAGGGAAGCAATAATGGAATCAACAAATGCAATCTCAATGTTTCCTTCACTGTCCATTGTAGGCACTCAAGTCTTGGAAGATACATGATTTTAGCCACATTTTCCAATCACCCACTCTATCTCTTCTTGTACACTCTTTTATCACAGTAGATTTGTTAACGTCTCCAATGTTTCCCTATCCAAATTAATTGTCAAAGTATTAATTCTAGCAGTCAAGATATCCAAAAGATGGGAATTTATGTCATCTCCCTTGCTTAATTATATGTCTATGGCATTGGCCCTCTAAGAGATGTCAAGCATCATGTATACAAAATAATTCTCATTTTCCCCACTCATTTTACTTACTCCTTTCAATTTGTTCAGTTATAATCTCCTCCCACAATGCATCAAATTATTTGTACACTTTCTTGATGTGCCCTCCAATGTCCTACAAATCTAACTACCCTACACAAGGAATGAAATCTTTGATATCAAAAGCATTGGATATAACACACAACCATGCATAAGTTTCCCCAATCCTTTAATGCCCACCAACTTACCCAACGAGGAATAGAGAAGACAACAAAGCAAAGTAGCATGAGGAGTTGGGCTCAGTGGTTGCACCAATAATTACCTATATTCTTGCACGTGTTGACCCATCGTCCTCATATATTTGTTTCCATTTATGACCCAAACCAAGCCAAACCAATATATCTCTCTCAAATATTAATCGAGCTTGTGTTGTTATAGGTGAGTTTTTTTTATATTGGAGACTCATACCTCAGAGCTACATGGGCAACATTGTCCATATCGACAACATATAATATGTTTAATGGTTTTTGTAATTGAATGAAAAAGAGTCCTTCATATGTTTTAGTAGGGTTACACAACAATTTGAAAAATAACAAGAAGAAGACTAGTAACTTAGCCCATGGGGGTTTGACCTTGTTGACCAATATATTATCATGTTCATTCATAAAGGGGGTTTTAAAATTGTGAAAAATAGAGTCAATATATTCTAGGTATTGGGGGGGGGAATATGTGAGCTACATTAGGGTTTATAGGTATTGCGGGGTATAAAAAGAGGTATATGGTAAAAACAGGGAATATCTAGTAAAAATAGTTTTTTTTATTGGAAATATATAATGGGAGGGAGGTTCAACAAAAATATTTTGGGAGGTATTTATGAATATCTATTAAAATTAGAGGTATTCTTTAATATTCCATGAACACACATGCTATGTCATAGATTCACTAAGTGGAGAGCCCATGAATTAACCTAACTAAACTTGTCATTTTGAGACACCTGACACTAACACCCTAGGTAGTATCTAGTCACATGGCATAGGAAGGTAGTGAGAGTTGGAGTTGTCAATGAATATGAAAATTCTAAACACATTTTACAATCTGTAAACATCACATGGATTAATAAAGAAAAGAATGACCAATATACATTTCTTTGGAAACATTGATAGATTGTCTTTGTGCTCAAGATGTTTTCATAGTGGTGAGGCTCACCTGTTAAAAGAATCCCTGCACATAGCATGATTGCATGGTGGGAAACGATGTGTTCCCCATGCATGGAGACATGTTAAGATGAAAAATGTTCGGAGTCCCCGTTATGCGAGATCAGGGTGTTGGTTTGATTTTGATGGACCATTTCCTTTTGATAATTCTAGTGCCATGAGCATGGAATCAGAAACAATTTAATACACGGTGTGGATACAAAGGATGTTTCATAACTATATGCATATATACACTCGATATATGAAATTTTATGCAACATCGATGGCAGGCATAACCCTAATTCTTGTATTCTAGGGTTTGGATGAGAACAAAGTAGCAACCAACCATAATTGCGCCACAATTAACCTCAACGAAAGGCTGCTCGACTGGGTAGAGTGCTACGTCTCCTGGGAGGTGATATTGGACCACGTCTTTGCTTCCCTGTGACATATCTAGTATCATACATTGACATGCATGGTGTAGCATCGTCACCTCACCCATTAATATATAAAGTAATATCCTTTGATGAGTCAACACTATCAAGGAGCTCTATAAGGTACTCTCGAAATCCCATCACATGAGACCAACATGTCAATGTGAACTATAACTTCACATCTCTGGCTGAATTTTGTGTAAAGATCTCTGGAAAATATCGTCAAAAAAAGTAATTTTGTAGAACGTTTAGACTATGGTTTTAGGGTATTTTTTAACTGTTCTACGAAATAATTTTTTTTGCTGGAATCCGGTGACATAAATTTACACGAAATCATTATTTTTTGTTGTCTAAAATCCATTTCTAAATGCAGAAATGGATTCAACATGATGAAAAACCTCTAGGGTACTCGGATTATACAAAAATAATCACTCAAATATGGAGATCTAACAATTTCTCGTCGAATTTCGGGCAAAGATCTCCAAAAAATATCTTAAAAAAAAGTCATTTATTAAAACGTTTAGAGTACGACTTTAGGTTAATGGTGTTCTTACAATTATAGTTTCAATAAATACAACTATTAAGAGATCTCATAGTATTTTTATATACATATTATGATGAATGAGTTGATTTTAATATTTTTAAAACTAACCTAACAACAAAGTATTTTTTAATTGAAACATTTTAATATTTTAAAAACTAGACGACATGACAAACTATTAATGTTTATATAATTATTGTTTGGATACATATTTGGTTAGTTTTTATACAATTAGAGTTTGAATATATACCTGGTTTGTACTATACAATTATATTTTGGATATATAGTTTCTTTTTTTAATAATGATTTGAAATAATTTTATGTCAAAGGCATTTTTAAGGGTATGTCTCTCCATACTATAATGTTTCAACCATAATATGCATGCTCTTATTATCCTATCTATTATTGTATTTTTTTATTTTGTTTTGTTTACATTTCCTATCTAATTTGCCTATTTTCTCTAAAATACAACTCGCAAAGGTAAGCAAATCCAATTTCACTACAACTTTCAAAATTGCAATGCTTTCAAACTTGGTTATAAATAGTGGATTGCAATAAATGAAGGACATACTTTGGTACAATGRATTGAGGGCATACCTTGGCAAGTAGCTTAGCCTCTACTTAATTCATTGATMAAGGTTKTTGATTTGCTTCAAGATGCCATGGACAACACRAGTTACACTTCAAATCAKAAACTAMTTTGATGGATTTYAATGAGATGTTTCTTCAATATGCATTTGATATGTTCATGTATTAGGAGGATGATGATGGGTTTCATCTCTATCCTCCTCCCYTRTGTATTGTTACACACMTTCTRTTAAGTGCTCACATGTGTATTCGATTAACCCCTTKCATGTCCATCCACCGACTTGTCATCTCCTTCAACGCCATCGATGTTTTTCTACTCTTCTGCTAATTTATATGTACTTGTTGTGATTCAACCATGTATTGGTATTTTTCCAAGGCCCCTAACAATGAAATATTTTCCTCTATAATCGTACAATGGTTATCAATTGAGATTCCATTTCCACAAACAACAAACTCATGAATCATGTTGTATCCCACCATTGTGTAGGCATCCATTTATTTTAGGGAAGCAATAATATTGGAATCAACAAATGCAATCTCAATGTTTCCTTCACCATCAATTGTAGGAACTTAAGACTTGGAAGATCACATGACTTTAGGCCACATTTTCCAATCATCCACTCTATCTCTTCTTGCACACTCTTTTATCACAATAGATTTGTTAATGTCTCCAATGTTTCCCTATCGAAACTAATTTTCAAAGTATTAATTCTAGCAGTCAAGATATCCAAAAGATGGGAATTTTTGTCATCTCCCTTGCTTAATTATATGTCTATGGCATTGGCCCTCTAAGATATGTCAAGCATCATGTTTACAAAATCATTCTCATTTTCCCCACCCATTTTACTTCCTCCTTTCAATTTGTTCATTTATAATCTCCTCCCACAATGCATCAAATTCTTTGTGCACTTTCTTGATGTGCCCTCCAATTTCCTACAAATCCAACTACCCTACACAAGAAATGAAATATTTGATATCAAAATCATTGGCTATAACACACAAACTATGCATAAGTTTCCCCAATCCTTTAATGCCCACCAACTTACTCAACAAGGAGTAGAGAAGACAATAAAGAAAACTAGCATGAGGAGTTGGGCTCGGTGGTTGCAACAACAATTACCTATATTCATGCATGTGTTGACCCATCATCCTCAGATCTTTGTTTCCATTTATGACCCAAACCAAGCCAAACCAATATATCTCTCTCAAATATTAATCGAGCTTGTGTTGTTATAGGTGAGTTTTTTTTTGTTATTTTAGACTCATACCTCAGAGCTACACGAGCATCGTTGTCCACATAGACAACATATCATATGTTTAATGGTTTTTTCAATTGAATGCAAAAGAGTCCTTCATATGTTTTAGCAGGGTTAAATGACAATTTGAAAAATAACAAGAAGAAGATTGGTAACTTAGCCCACAGGGGCTTGACCTTGTTGACCAATATATTATCATGTTCATTCATAAAGGGGGTTTTAAAATTGTGAAAAATAGAGTCAATATATTTTAGGTATTGCGGGGGGGATGTGATCTACATGGGCGTTTATAGGTATTGGGGTGTATAAAAAGAGGTATCTAGTAAAAATACAGGATATCTAGTAAAAATAGGTTTTTTTATTGGAAATATGTAATGGGAGGGAGGTTCAACAAAAATATTTTTGGAGGTATTTATCAATATCTACTAAAATTAGAGGTATTCTTTAATATTCCACAAACACACATGCTATGTCATAGATTCACTAAGTGGATACCCCGTGAATTAACCTAAATAAACTTGTCATTTTGAGACACCTAACACTAACGCCCTAGGTAGTATCTAGTCACATGGAAGAGGAAGGTAGTGAGAGTTGGAGTTGTCAATGAATCTAAAAAGTCTAGACACATTTTACAATCTGTAAACATCACATGGAGTAGTAAAGAAATAACGACCAATATACATTTCTTTGAAAACATTGATAGATTCTCTTTGTGCTCAAGATGATGTCATAATGGTGAACCTCACCTGTTAAAAGAATCCCCGCGCATAGCATGATTTCATGGTGGGAAATTATGCGTTCCTCGTGGAATATACCACCAGTGACAACCCCAATCCCCCGATCCCCTTCCCTTTTTGAGCGAGTGACATTCACTAAGTGACAAGTTTCATAGTTTGCTCACACTACAAAATGTCTTCTCCGGCATATACTTGTCACCTTTATCACTGTGACATTAACACTTAGACTATACAAGGTGGTGGGTGGGAGTGAATATTAATATATATAAAATTTTGGATAAGTATAGAAAATGCATTCACTTTATCAATAACCTCAGGCAAAAAAATCAACAACATGTCAACAACAATGGTGGATGAATATCAAAAGGATTCAATATTTGTGGAGGGGTTTTTATGTAAAAAAACAAGACAATATGTCTATGTCAACTTCAAAGTCTCAAATACTCAATTTCTACAAGGACATTGATCCAAGGCTCACAAGATGAAGATGACAAATATGTTATTGTAACTGAAAGTAGTAGTACCCACATAGTTGTATGGGCCTAGAAAGGCCACCTTTGTGTACATATTGTCCAATATGGGGATTAAACTTGAGACTTATTGTATAACAACATAAAGGCTAAACCAACTCCCCCAACAAGAAATCACATTCCTATAATGTTCCAAAAAATTATTAACTTGGTCAAAGTTCATAATTATGGGAGAACTCCTAAGGAAACTAATTCTCTAKTTGATATGGGTAAAAGAWAGAGAAASAAATCAAATAAGCATTTATGATTTGTTATCTAAACTTGATATTATCTGTTSGACCGCTTGTGTTCCACTCGCTTTGATCTATAGATGAAAATGAAGAATTAGCAACAACTAATCAAACCAATGTAAGCATGTTCAATAGTTCCATGAATAAATAATATAGAGCTACCTTGTCAAGATCAAATAACAATATTTTTGAAGACCTCTATCTATTTGGAAATCAACAATATTCCATTGGCCATTAATTCCTAGATAGAAGTATGATATACAAATCAACATGATTACACCCCAATAGAATAGGATTCAGATTATCTAGGATTTGACATTTCATATGTTGTTTTCTTTAAAACTAAAACTTCAAAAATTGTTTTAAGTCTCCCTTCCTTGGCTTGCACATAGCATTGATTAAACATACAATTTGGTTATAGTGAGAAGAATTAGGGACACAATTGATATTTGTACAACATAAGCTAATTAGAATATGGTTAATGATGAGGACATTTGGCTATTGGAGTGCGTTGGAAACCTAATCCGCTTAGGGTTACAGTATTCCTCACTTGACAAAATGTGAAAGGTCAAGTAATAGTGTAATGGTAATTAGTAGTCCAAGAGACTTTGGAAAATGAATCCAATGATCATTTAGATGTATTTATATTTGTATCATATTAATGATAAATGCACTACACACTTATCTATTTTCGTGTGTATAACAATGGTATCAAAGCACCTAGTCCTTAGGGCCTAATTCGCTATGGTAGTTGTCCATAGCATCTAAGTGTGTCCATAAACACCTCATTCTCTTGGGCATTTTCATTATCTTTCAAAAAACACCTCTGTCTACCTATCAGTTTGAGCCCCTATGCCTGCAAGTATGTCCATGTGTCTGCATGGGCAATTCCTCTCCCCTCGCATGCAAAAAACACCATTCTACCTTCTCTGGTCTATTCTTTGTGCAAAACGATTCTCAGGTCTATTCATAGGTGGATTTTCATACTCCTAGATCCACGTGAAATCACTCTTAGAGCGTTAGGTTTTATGATTATGTTTTTGATGCTATAGCATTCTCTCATTCCTATATCCTTTCAAAATTATGGTTATCGATGGACAAAATATGATTGCTAATATTCTTTTATTGTGCATGGAGAGAGTTCCTTCAATTATGCAGACAATTACCCAGTTCATACTTTCGATCCTCCGCCATTGTAACTCCGAGATAGTTCTCCACACAATTAGGGGTTTTTATTCACTCATCCCAAGTCGAACAACTTTCCAGAGGTTTATGCAAAGACTAGAAACACGAGTAAACCTTGTACTGCACACCATCAAGATGGATTTCCAACCTTTAACCTTCAACATTGAATCCCGCTGAAAACCCTACCAAAGATCTATTTTTCTTGTTCTAATACTGAGAATGCTTCCCTTCAACTTAGCTGTTGGGAGCTTTTGGTCCTAAAGTCTGCACCTGACTGCTAAAGGGCAGAGCTAGGCCACCTCAAGTTTGAAATGGTTAGTTTTTTATTTTGTTGGTCAATTAGAGGGTAGGTTTAGCAAGACAAGAACATGGTTGAGAAGACGAAGTTGTCGCTGTCTGAGATCAAAATTATTGATAAGATTATACTCCTCATGTTCTCCTTGAGACAACTCATTGGGATCATATGCTTCATAACAAGCAGGAGCAAGTAAATCCCCTTGAAACTGTTGATCATTTTCTTGGACAGAAAACTCTTTGACATAATTAAAAACAACAAGATGATCATAGAAATATGATGGCTGTAAATTCCTTTCCGTAGCTTCAAAAGAAGAATCAACATGCCCAAGAAAATCCTTATTCTGCTTAACTATCTCTTCACAACTAAAATCCTTATATTTATTGCTATGACAAGAATACATTCGTTCAAATTCCTCACAACATTCATCATAAAGAAATTCAGCTGAATACATCCCTTTGCAATAAGAATTGAATGCAGCATGAAAATCACTTAATGAAACAATACTAGCAACAAGGATGGAATTACACTACTCACGGGATTTCCCTTCCAAGGAGTACCTAAACATATTGATAAGAACATCTTCGTGGAAAATACCAAGCCTATGCATACACTTGTGAAAATCCAAAATATTCTCAGCAGGACGATCATACTTGTTTCCTCTAAACCTCGGAAGGCAATGTTCCCATACTTCTCTATCAGGTACAAATTTTTGAATGCCGCGTATATTAGAGAAGTCACAAAATGCATACCTCTGGGCTATTATTGCTTCCATATGAAAATCTGACTTGTTGAAACTATGGAGTCGCCACTGGATTCTTTAACCATAAAGTCGCTAAGTGAATGATTTGCAGTCTGAATGTGTCTGGTCTTTGTTCACCATAAAAGATCAGATATGATCGTTGTCGTTCACCCATGGAAAGATATTTCACTACTCCATTCCCTGACAATCACGCCAGAAGATGTTGGTTCTAAAGTTTGCACCTAACTTCTAAAGGGCAGATCTAGGCGACCTCAAGTTTGGAATGGTTGGTTTTTTATAATTTGATTATGTTGGTCAGTTAAAGGTTTGGTTTTACCGAGACAAAAACATGGTTGGGTTAGAAAAATGATATGGATGAGGGTCCTCCTTGGCTAGCGGCACATAAATGATGGACAAGTGAGATAATAGAGGTTAAAAACAAAGGGAAACAACAAACAACTCAATGAATTATCTGCTGCAAGAAGTTTAAGTCTAAAAATGGTATTTCAAGGCATTAAACATGTATCCAAACAAAATTAATACCACAGATTGCAATAAAAACAAATCTTCACCAAAGCATTAGTTTTTCTGACAGGTTGCATATTAATAAAGACAAGTTATACAATAGCTGAAAGGAAATGAAATGTACTTTGCACAAATAAAAAAATTCATTCAAGATAAGATAAAAACACATATAGATTTAGACAAAACACACTGTCATCAAGAGCATATTCACCAGGTAGAGAGCTTTAATCCATTCACATAATAGGTTCAACTAGCAGATATATTGATTTCCTTCCCCAAAAACCAAACCTTCCAAACCTACAAAAATTGCATATTTATCAAAGTTGTAGAGGCTCTCGTCCATCTGGAATTGAGGCTTAACTCTACACTATCAGTTGGAAAACAACTTATTGACTCAAATAAGATACTACTAGAGTATAGTAATGTATACTTCAAAATTGAATTAACAAAAAGAAATGGTTCATATCACACATAAATGACCACTTATTATGCCTTAATTTAAACACTCTTGAATTTTAAACAACTAAAAATTCTACTAGTAATAAAACTAGATTGATGCTTATGCTGGAGCGAGCTAAGATTTCACAAAAACTGACTGGAATTGACAAAACTAAGTTCTATATTGAGCATTGGTATACATGCGTGTTGTTAGAATCCATTTGGGAGATAACTGGATGTGTTGGCAACTTCTTTAGGTACTCCTTCAAATTATCTCCTTTAGAGAGAAGCAAGTCTTCTGGTGCTTCTTCTGGAGTCTTTGATACTTATTCTGCAGTTTGGAGTGCAGTTTCTCCAATTATTGGTTGTGGTCTGCTGGTGTTTTGCTTCTCCTCGTCCTCATGTCATACCCATGAACTACCTCAGGTTCCTTTGAATCCGAACTGCTGCCTAATGAGTAATCTGATGCTATAGACCGGCTGGATTAGAAAGTCATTTGAGACTTGCAAATCTATAGCTTCAACTGTAGAATGGAATTTTCTTTGTTTGGCCCTGCTTAAAGAATAATTTAATGCAGGCGATTATTGAGGATAAGCCACTCAGACAATTCAGCGTTCGAGAACCTTTGAATGAAGAGTATACATATTTCTCGAATGATCGAACTTGCAAAGTCATTAACCAATGCTTATCCCGAGATTAAGACATTTTTATCATTAAATATTTCGGGACTTTGGGGGTTCTGGCACTTTAGGGATCCAACACTTTGGGGGAATTTGTTTGCTCTAGATTGAAATCTCCCGAAGCGACAATCTCTCGGAGTGACGTGTCATAAAAATTAAAGTGACACGTGTCACCTGAAATAACGCAGATGATGTAACTAAAGTACCTGAAATGAGTGCCATGTGTCGTCATGAAATCATTTGACAGGTGGCATATGACACGTCAGCTGAAGAAGAGTTTATGAGAAAGGGGCTCCGACACTTCGACACTTTGGGGGTCCGAGTTTCAGGAAACTGTGTTTTCTCTGGATTAAAATCTCTCAGAGTGAAAATCTCCTGGAGTGACGTGGCAACATGTCGTCACTTCGGCGTTCGGGGGCTCCGGCTCTTCGACAATTCGGTGTTCGGGGGCTTTGAATCTTTGGAAATTAGACGTTAAGGGGATCTGGCTCTTCGACAATTCGACATTTAGTGGCTTCGACTCTTCAACAATTTGGCATTTGGGGATTCCGTCTCTTCAACAATTTGACGTTTGGGGACTTTTAGAATTGAAACAATGACAATCTCGGACGCCCAAACGCTGATGTCGTGGAGTAAAACTTCATATTGATTTGTTATTAAAACCTCGTGCAATTTTGAAATTTTGAATGCACAAGAGCTGTTGATCTTAATTAACCGTGAGATCTCAACCGTCGAAAATTTAATCTGTTCGTTTGCTCACAACCTAAGCCCGAAATCCACTTCTCTGGATTGTTGTGTTTTTTCTTTTGGATGTTTTCTATGCATACAAAGGACTTGGCCGACCTCCTACACTCTCAATCAATGATAAACATGATGAAATATGTTTCAAACTCAAAATAGAACATGTAATCACCTTTGAAGTTAGTTCTGCATCGCTTCCCTACCCCTTCATTCACATATAACATCTTCTTAAAGCCTGATTTTTGTTTTGTGTTTGCTAAGTTATTCTCCACGTTTTAATGACTCAACTTCAATGGCCCCTACCCGTCTTTACTTACTTTGCATCATTGTCTTTCTTTCTCGAAAGGTGATTACATGTTCTGTTTTGAGTTTGAAACATATGTCATCATGTTTACCATTGATTGAGCGTGTAGCAGGTCGACCAAGTCCTTTGTATGCACATGAAACATCCATAAGAAAAAACGCAGCAATCCAGAGCAGTGGATTTCGGGCTTAGGTTGTGAGCAAACAAACAGATTAAATTTTCGACGATTGAGATCCACCAGTTAATTAAGATTAACGACTCTTATGCATTAGGAATTTCAAAATATCGTGAGGTTTTAACAACAAAGCAATATGAAGTTTTACTCTGTGACTTCATCATTCAGGCATCCAAGCTTTTCATTGTTTCAATCCTAAAAATCCATGAACATCAAATTTTCAAAGAGTCGGAGCCCATGAACGCCGAATTGTCGGAGCCCTTGAACCCCGAATTACCAAAGATTCATAGCCCCGAATGCCGAAGTGATGACTTGCTTCCATGTCACTCCGGGAGATTGTCACTCTAGGAGATTTTAATATAGAGAAAACACAGTTTCCCAAAACTCGGAGCCCCAAAGTGCCAGAGCCCCTTTCTCATAAAATATTGTTCAACTGACGTGTCATATGCCACCTGCCAATTGATTTCATGACAACACGTGGCACTCATTTCAACTACTTTGGTTACGTCATCTATGCTATTTCAGGTGACATGTGTCACTCTCATTTTTATGACACGTTATCGATTGTGACAACATGCTTCCATGTCACTTCGGGATATTGTCGCTCCGAGAGATTTTAATCTAGAGAAAACATAGTTCCCCAAAGTGCCAGAGCCCCAAAATGTTAGAAAAACAAGACCGCGGAGCAATAAAATAAAACAAATGCGGAAATAAAACATAGAAGATACACAATACAAGAGAGACACAGATTTACTTGGTTCACCCAGTGTGGGCTACGTCCACCAGAGAAATTGCCAGGTCCTTTCTTTATTATTATCCAACAAAATGAAGGGATACAACCTAGATCAAAACCCGCTGTAACTTCCTCTTCTTTCTCTCACAGTCTCCTCTCTCAGAATACAATATTCACACTCAACCATAGCTGTGATACATTTCCCTCATAAAAGAGGGTTGCCTTCTAGGGAAAAAAACCCTAACATAATCTCTATCGTTAGATCTGCAACCTTATAATGGACGGTCCAGATTTATAATGAAATTACAATATACTTTTACAAGGCAATTTTTTCTTCGGGGGCTTTTCCCCTAAACCCTCGCTTGCCTCCAGACCCCCCAACCGGGGGGATAGCCCCCCCAGACCCCACAGAGGGGGTACCCCCCCTCTACACTCCCCCACGTGGAAGAGTGTACATACTTCTGGGGTGTAAATACTTCATGGGGTATAAACACGGCTGAAAGTAAAAGACCTCTAAATCAGGAAGATAATCAGACTCCACAACCAACACCAAAGTCCCGAAATATTTAATGATAAAAATTTCTTAATATTGGGATAAGCATTGGTTAATGACTTCAGGAGTTCGGTCATTCGAAAAATATGTATACTCTTCATTCAAAGGCTCCCAAACGCTAAATTTATGGACTGGCTTATCCTCATTAATCACCTGCATTAAAGTATTCTTTAAACGGGGCCAAACGAAGAAAATTCCATTCTACAGGTGAAGCTATAGATTTGCAAGTCTCAAATGAATTTCTAATCCAGTTGGTCTACAACATACATATTACTGATCAGGCAATAGTTCAGATTCGAAGGAACCTGAGGTAGTTCATGGGTATGACATGAGGACAAGGAGAAGCAAAACACCAGCAGACCACAACCGAGAATTGGAGAAACTACACTCTAGACCGCAGAAGAAGTATCAAAGACTCCAAAAGAAGCACCAAAAGACTTGTTGCTCTCTAAAGGAGATAATTTGAATGAGTACCTAAAGAAGCTACCAACACATCCAATTATCTCCCAGTTGGCTTCCAACAACGCACATGGATACCAGTGCTCAAATATAGAACTTAGTTGTATAAATCTCGGTCAGTTTTTGTCAAATCTTAGCTCGCTCCAACATAAGCATCAGTCTAGTTTTATTACTAGTAGCAGTTTTAGTTGTTTAAAATTCAAGACTGTTTAAATTAAGGCATAATAAGTGGTCATTTGTGTGTGATATAAACCACTTATTTTTGTTAATTCAAGTTTGAAGTATACATTACTATACTCCAACTATATTTTAGTTGAGTCAATAAGTTGTTTTCCAACTGATAGTGTAGAGTTAAGCCTCAATTCCAGATGGACGAGAGCCTCTACAACTTTGATAAAGATGCAATTTTTTTATGTTTGGAAGGTTCGGTTTTTGGGGAAGGAAATCAATACATCTACTGGTTGAACATGTTCTGTGAATGGATCAAATCTCTCTACCTGGTGAATATGCTCTTGATGACAATGTGTTTTGTCTAAATATATATGTTTTTTTATCTTATCTTGAATGCAATTTTTGATTTGTGCAAAGTACATTTCATTTCCTTTCATCTATTGTATAACTTTTCTTTACTGATATGCAACCTGTCAAAACAGCTAATGCTTTGGTGAATATTTATTTTTATTTCAATATGTGGGAGTAATTGTGTTTGGTTACATGTTTAATTCCTTGAAACACCATTTTGAGACTTAAACTTCTTGCAACAGATAATTCATTGAGTTGTTTGTTGTTTCCCTTTGTTTTTTACCTCTATTATCTCATTTTTCCATCATTTATGTGCCACCAGCCAAGGGGGACCCTCATCTATATCATTTTTCCAATCCAACCATGTTTTTGTCTCAGTAAAACCAACCCTCTAACTGATGAACAAAATCAAATTATAAAAAACCAACCATTCCAAAATTGAGGTGGCCTAGCTCTTCCCTTTAGCAGTCAGGTGCATACGTTAGGACCAATAGGAGCTATGTCAATGTGAACTACATTGATACATGTTCATTCTATGGAAAACAACCATGAAATATAAACCCTAATATGAGCATAAAGTCGTAGAAAGTTGTAGATTTCCCCCCTTTGTCCACATTGCCCTAGCATGGAGACATGTTAAGATGGAAAATGATCAGAGTACCCGTTGTGTGAGATCAGGTTGCTAGTTCGATTTTGATGAAACATTGCCTTTGATAATTCTGGTGTGATGAACGTGGAGTTGCCAATATTTAATACATGTTGTGGATATAAAGGATGTTGCATAACTAGAGGCATATATACACATGATATATGGAAGTTTATGCAACACCGATGGAAGGCATAACCCTAATTCATGTATTCTAAGGTTTGGATGAGAAAAAAGTAGCTACCAACCATAAGTGCGCCACAATTAACCTCAACGAAAGGTTGCTCGTCTGGGTAGAGTGCTACATCTCCTGGGAGGTGATACTGGACCACGTCTTTGCTTCCTCGCGACATATATGTTATCATACATTGACATGCATGGTGTAGCATATCCACCTCACCCATTAATATATAAAGTAATATCCTTTTATGAATCAATGCTATTAAGGAGCTCTATAAGGTACTCTCGGAATCCCTTTACATGAGACTGACAAGCTTCCTTTGTTCCAAGCCTAGATATGAGACTCTACTGAACTTTCTCATGAAGTGCAATTGACAAATCAAATCTTTCATTATGGAAGATACCTTGAAGAAACCAAGGACGTAGCCCAACATAAGCACTTATCAAACTCTTGATGGGATTAGTTGTTGAAACATGCTCAACTTGAGCTCTGAATATTGGTAAATCAAGTTTACTACTGAATTAGAGGATGAAACCAACAAGGCTAATACCCTAACAATACAAGGAAAATAAAATTGCACGCAAAGTATGGATAGCGCCCATTGAGAATATTTCATACCATTAATTGTCCCACATTCATTGGCATTATCTTGGTAGGCTTGTGTTTTGGTGACTTGGAGACTATGGTGATAGTTGTGGGATTTTTGTGTTTAGTATCGACAGTACATTCAACTCCAGAATCAAGGTAACTTGGAATTAGTTTTTCTTGCAATTTTACTTCTGTTTATTTTGTAAATGGGTGCATTTTCGGTAGAAGTCGATACCCTTCATTTGTTGAGTCTACATAGTTGAGTTTTCATTATAAATTCTAGGTGGAGTTGCAAGAAACCTCTGACATCCAATTATGTCTTTAAAATGGCTTAGGTTGAGGAAATGTTAGAGTTATTGAACACTCTAATCCTCTCTTCTATGGACAATACAATTACCATTAACAAAACCAATTTGTAGTCTGTTGTAACATGCTTGCAAGTTTTGAAAGCCAAAGTAGCATTGCTACAAACTCAGACTCAACTTGTTCACGATGCACTTGAAAGAAAGAATCTTCAACATTCTAAACTAGTCCTTGTTCAAAACAACCATCTTTTCAAAGAAGAAGAAGAAGACGAAGATCTAAATGAACAACCAATATAGAAACAACTTAGTAAGGCAACTTCATATTCAAGTACATATGCATATCAACTTTATCTTTCCAAACCAATCATTAGACCTTGGAAAGAAATCAGGAACAACACGCACATAACCAATATCAGATATGATAAGGAAGTGATGTTTCATATTCCTGATTATACCAAACCGATCTAGTTTTAGAGTGTCAAATTGCTTCAAGAAAATTCGCATTCACCTGCTCTAATTCAAGAGTAGATTAAAAAATGCCAACATCGTCAGTGAGTTGGCCACATAGAAGATCAATGTTTTGATCTTCATCCTTTTAAGCATTGTGGACAACACAATCATCATTCAAACCGATGTTCCAAACACCAGAAATATGCAAGAAGAATTCTGAAAAGGGGACTTATTATTTATCTTCCATGGATGGGAGGAATATGCCATTACCGGTTCATGGGTCTAATCCTCCAACCCTACATCAACAAAATTGACTTCCTTAGGCCACGAACCCCAGGTAAGTAGATAGGTGATTTTCTTTCTTGCATCTACATTTGTGTGTTCATGGTAGTTTAATTTCATTTACTTATATTTGCATACCATATCTCATTTACATATTGCTTTATTGCATTGTTGCATATTTGTCATGATACATTTGCTTGAAATCATATCACATCTTAGTTAGAAATTTTTGAAAAAATGCAAAATTTTATTTTCTAAGTAGTTGAAATTTTGAAATTTTTTTATTTCTTATATGAATAAAGGGGTGATTGCACCACCTTTCAATATACCAACGTGTCTTGTTTAAGTGTGTGTAGGCATAGGTTTTACCAGAAGATGTTGAGGTTCTCTTGCACTCTACGATGAGCACATTTTCCCAAGTAGGATCCAAATGTTACCCCCTCAGCCTAGGGGGTAACTAAGGAGATGATGTCTCGAGGCCCTCAAGTTGAAGCCATGGAGTGCCAAGAGCTAGATGAGTAGAGAGAGCCCTTTCTCTTACCACACATCACCATTTGATTGACGGTAGAAGTGTCCACCACACCAACTTGGCCCACAAAGGACAACAGGTCTTGTTTCATGAAGTAACAAGTTTGGTCTCATGGTAAGTGTCATTTTAATAATTAAAGCATTTGAGCATGTTGCAAAGAGTCCTTGCTTGATTATGAATTTTTTTTCTTGGAAATTATACCTTTTTCCTCATTTCACCTTGATGGTTGACATGGTTTCCTAGTAAGTGGGTCACCCTCAAGAAAAGGGTTGCTACTGAGGGGTCTCTTTGAAGGGTCATCACACCATTCCTACACATAATTACTGCTTTCCACACTTCCTCCCCCCAATTTCCTCCTATTTTTGGTTTTTGGGCTTATTGTCCCCAAGAAGGGCTTGTACCTCATTTCATGGGAAGAAGGGGCTAAAGGCCTAGAGGTGTTGTAGCTGGAAAAATTTAAAAGCCACAGATTATGCTCAAGATGCTCTCCCTAAGGTCCCAAAAGCAATGAAATGCTTCTCCATAAAAATCAAGGACCTGTAAAATAAAACAATAATTAATAAATTCCCTGTTTGCTGAGGGAATGCATTTGCAATGGATTTTACTTTCCTTGCACATGTCACTCAATGTGTTCCTATCTTAAAGTGGAATTTCGGTGCTCTGTACTTTCCATTGCACATAGCACTCAATTTTTTGGACCATAATAAACTAATGGCAATAAAGGGCTTGGAAAAATGTTGCATTGCAAAGGAGGATGCAACAGACCCTTCAGAAAGGCACCCATAATTGAGACAATATGAGCCCTTGATATGTCAAAAATCCCATGGCCAAAAGTCTTAACCCCATCCACCTCATACTCATTACATGACTTAGAGAGGGTCTTCTTGGAAAATGTTCCGTGACTTAGGGATTGGTCTACCCAATAGAGAATCATGACAACCCTCCCATACTTAAATTTAGCAAGTTTTATAAGGTCTTTAAGCATTTGTTTAGTTTGAAAAGGGGGGATTTAATGAACATGTTTGGGTGTTTATTTTATTAAATTTGGCTTACTTGGCATGATACATGTGACTTGTGGAGCCTTGGATGGTGTACTTGTTTAACTTTGTAGGGCCTTGCCAGTTGTAAGTTATTCCATGGAGTATTGTGCCTTTTTGACCTTCATGAGGGGTTGAAAACCCCAAGGATGGAAACCATGCCCCACAGGATGGGAAGAGGACCATAGATCCATTGCACATTTGAGATTATGGATGTTGCCTTTGAAGGCACTTGGACAACATTAGAGGATGGCAGTGTATCCCTTGGCACTTGGACGTTGGCCTTTGGAGGCCAAAGACATCACCTTCCAAGGATTGATGTCATGTGAAGGCTAGGGTTTTGATGGTATTCATGGTTTGGGAAGAAATATGATGTGGTTTGAAGAAGTTATATGCATGGCATGACATTATAGAGAATGAGATATGGACACATGGCCTTTGGAGGTCCAATGACTTGCATCTAGAGGCTCAAAGTATCACTTTTGAGTCATAGCGTCACCCTTTAGGGCATGAAATCACCCTTATAAGGGATTTATTTTATGTATTTTCATATTTTGTAAGTTGTAAATGCAAATAGAGGAGGTTGGCCTCCTTTAAATTTGTTTTCATCTTTTTATGTGGACAAATTATGGTTAGATGACCTTGTATAAATAAAGGTCATCTCACTCTCATTTTATCATCACTTGAGAATTACATAAGACTCTTGGGTGAAATTTTTTACCTACTTGGAAAATTCACAATATCTCTTATTTGTTGCATTTTGGATGGAATACTTGTCTATTGGTGAAAAAAGGCTAGCGTTATCTCTTGGATGTTTTTTCTTGGCAATGTTGGTGGAATATCTTTGATAAGTAAGGGTTTTTCATGTTATCTCTTGGATTAGGTAAGGAATTTATGCAATCATATGTGTTTCTTCTTAATTTCAAGGTTGTTTTGTCAAACCCTTGGAGGAGTATAAAGGCATACGCCCTCCATCAAGGACCTCTCTTTTATTGTCATTGAAAAGGCTATTTAAAAGGTTGCTACAAGGAGTAAAAAGGCTTACACCCTTGTAGATTTACCTTGCTAAGGATTGTTTACTCTAGGGAGTAAAAAGGATTACACCCCTATAGGAGTAACAAACCCTATCTCATAAACAAGAGACTCCATTAACCCAATAGATAAGGCACTAGTATATTTTCATTGGAGATTGAATATTCATGCATTGGTAAACACAATTTCAAGGAGACTGAATTGTTTAAGTTTGGATCTAATTTCCATATGTTATAAGCCTTCTTGTGCTCTAAGGGCGTATTGATTTACCAAGTTATTGAGTCTTTGTAATAAACATTAATCTACAGCCAATAGGGTTGCAACAAACTCATATTTCCCTTACTCTTTACTCACTTTTCTACCACTGAAATTTACTTGTAAGCCTTGGTAATTGCTCTATTGGTTATAAGCTATTTTTTGGGTGGTTTACTTGTTGATTTTAATGGCTATAATTTGATGCTGTAGCATAATTTTTATACAGCCATAGGGTGGTTACAAATAATTGATGATAACTCGCATTTACATCCCTCTCTCACTGTCAAAGTCTTGGTTCAAATATTGGTGGATTGTCTACTCATTTTTAGTCTAATTTTCCAACATCACATACTTGACTTTGATTTTTTGATTTGCAGTTTTTATAACTTATTTAATGATGATATATATTTCCATACTATTGAATTTTTGGGACATTAAGGTTTCTTGTTGATTCCCCACTGGTTTTGAGGCTTGTATCTTCAAATATTGTCTTGTTTGGGCATGCCTAACATTGTTTCGTAGGTATGCAACACTTGGCAACCATTTACCATCTCACAAGACTTTTTTTTGAGCCTCTTTCTCATCTTTGACCTTGATCTATAGGGGTACCCTTCAACATATTCCCTTCTCCCATTGCAATCCCCCTAGGGTCACCAGGGAATCCTCCCTTGTGTTGGATTCATCCTTCACTAAGACGAGGGGGACATCTATTGAGGTGACAGTGATAGTTGTTCCCACTTGTGTCACACATCCATGGGATGTGTGGGGATTTTACCAAACTACAGATTGTGTGATAACATTTTTGGTGTCGTTGTTGAGGAGGATTTGAATCCTTTCTGATATCATAACGACACTTCACAATTCTATCCCAAATCCTTTATCCATATCTTGCATGGTGAATCCATTTGAAGAAAGTTGTCTTTTCACTTTTTATGAACTTGTCTTGAAGTTCATTTGGCGACTCCACATCCTGAGAACCCATCTTCCCAAAAGACACTTCCCCTAGGAAGGTTTAAGTCTTCTGAGGTCTACGAAAGAAGACTTCCTCATAATTCTCTCGTTGTCAAAACCTTGTTCCAAGTTAATCTTCCCCTCACTCCAATGGTTCATTCTTTGGTTGACAACCTTTACAAGCCATTAAATAGGGCCACTATCTATGGGTTTCCCAATACCATGCCAAAAGAGTCTCACAAATGGTTGCCAAATTTCACGAGGAACAACGATTGTGTACCATCAACACCAAAAGAGAATCTTGACTCCATTGGTGTGGCCATGGAAGATAATGGATAGAATGTGAAGATGTTGCGATGAAGCTACTAGCTATGTGTCTTAATGAATATGCCAAAAAGTGGTATAAAGTCTTGCCCGATGATCACTTGGCATCCTATGAATATTTCACTAAGTTGTTTAAAGGAAGATGGACGACAAAGAAGGAAAGCATAATGTTATTTACACAATTAAACCAAATTAAAAAGAAAAAAGTGAACGAAACGATGAAGGAATTTGATGCTAGATTTGACAACTTGCATAGTCAGATCCCAAAGGACTTCTGCCCACCAGAAGCAGTTGTTCATCTTCTCTACTTGAATGTATTTAAAGGTCAATTTGGTTTTATCTTGAAGGAAAATATACCTGACATTTTGGCGAAGCCCAAAGAGTATAGTGCACAGATTGAATATCATCTTATCAATTCAAATATTGAGCCTTTTCAGTTCCGTCATGCTATAACAAAAGAAAAGACAAAGAGTTAAACCAACAATGTACATGATCTAGTCACACTCTTGGCTTAGAAGTTTGATCAATTGAATGCTTAGTGCATTTTGGATGGAATACTTGTTTATTGGTGAAAAAAGGCTAGCACTATCTCTGAATGAATTTTCTTAGTAATGTTGGTGGAATATCTTTGATAAGTAATGGTTTTTCATGTTATCTCTTGGATTAGATAAGGAATTTCTGCAATTGTATGTGTTTCTTCTTAATTTCAAGGTTGTTCTGTCAAACCCTTGGAGAAGTATAAAGCCACACACCCTCCATCAAGAACCGCTCTTTTATTGTCATTGAAAAGGCTATTTAAAAGGTTACTACAAGGAGTAAAAATGCTTACACCCTTGTAGATTTACCTTGCTAAGGATTGTTTACTCTAGGGAGTAAAAAGGCATACACCCCTAGAGGAGTAAGAAACCCTAGCTGATAAACAAGAGACTCTATTAACCCAATAGATAAGGCACTAGTCTATTTGCATTGGAGATTGAATATTCATGCATTGGTAAACGTGATTTCAAGGAGATTGAATTGTTTAAGTTTGGATCTATTTTCCATATGTTATAAGCCTTCTTGTGCCCTAAGGGCATATTGATTTACCAAGTGATTGAGCTATTGTAATAAACATTAAGCTAAAACCAATAGGGTTGTAGAAAACTCATCTTTCTTTTACCCTTTACTCACTTTTCTACTGCTGAAATTTACTTGTAAGCCTTGGTAATTCTTCTACTAGTTATAAGCTATTTTTTGTGTGGTTTACTTGTTGATTTTAGTGGATAGAATTTTCTGCTGTAGCAGAATTTTTCTATACCCATAGCGAAGTTACAAATACTTTCTAATAACTCTCATTTACAACTTGGTTCAAATATTGGAGGATTGTCTACTCATTTTTAGTCTAATTTTCCAGCATCACATACTTGATTTTGATAGTTTAATTTGTAGCTATTATAACTTATTTATTGCTGATAAATTTTTTCATACTGCTGCAATTTTGGGACAACAAGGTTTCTTTACTTATTCCCCACTGGTTTTGAGGCTCGTATCTTTGAATATTTTCTTGTTTGGGCATGTATAACATTGTTTTGTAGGTACACAAAACTTGGAAACCATTTACCATCTCACAAGACTCTTTTCTGAGCCTCTTTCTCATCTTTGAACTTGACCCATAGGGGTGCCCTTCAACATCTTCCCTTCTCCCATTGCAATCCCCCTAGGGTCACCTGGGAATCCTTCCTTGTGAGGGACTTTTCCTTCACTAAAATGAGGGGTACATCTATTGAGGTGATAGTGATAGTTGTTCCCAATTGTGTCTCACTTTCATGGTTTGCATTGGGATTTCCCCAAACTACAAATTGTACAATAACATGTCTAAAAAAGTGGTCAAGGTCTGATCTATAGGGTTTGATGTTCTAAGGGCAGTGTTACCCATTATTGTTTGTTGATATGGAATCATTGAGTTGTTTTCACTGAAAACAAAGATTCCTATTTGAGTGATTGAGATCAGTTATAAAAAAAGGTATCCTTACATTGAAATATCCTATTAAGAATGGTATTGTTAGAAATTAGGATGACATGGAGGAGATTTGGAATCACACATTCTACAATGGGTTTCTTCGAAAGAACATCATGAACATATTATTGAAGCTCTTCTTAATCCCAAGGAAATAATAGGCATGATGGCTTAGATTATGTTTGTGACTTTTACTATTCATTTTATTTATGAAGCAACGACATGATGTCTCAAACCATGTTTGAGACTTTTACGAGTAGAGTGATCACAATAAAACATGCTCATCAAGCAATGGATTAGACTAATTTTATATTAATTGATATATATAACTACTGGTTATAGGAAAACTACTAAAAATAGAATTTTGGAAGACTTAATTAAAACCTTGTCCTATAAAATTAAAACCAAAATGGAGACAGTATCATCCACATACACTTTAATTAATTTGTTCTCAAGTATTATCCATTTTCATCAGTATTAATTTCTACAATATACTACGAGTCCATAGTGTGAGGACTTTTGTGGTTCTACTCTTGATTTGTGGAAAACTACTATCCATGTTTTGAGCCAAACTTTTAGTGCTTCTAGTCGTGGTAGTAATTTTGACATGTTCAAGAAGATACATCCAAAGAAGGGTGATAGGTTGTCTCAAAGACAATGAAATTATTTTTTGTTCATACATTACAACTGTCATCTTTGAAAAAATTTGATCTGTAAACCGTCATGGATATTCCACTGGATAGTTCGTCACAACAAATCTAATAAAATACTAAAGTATATGGTGCCAATGGTATGAGGTTGCCTTGGTACATTGGAACCATCTCTCCTAACATCTGAGACGAATGGAGAAAGCTCAAAATAAATGTATGTTCGGAATAAGAATCATAAGAGGGGTTGGAATGAGCGTTGTGTTGTTGTTTGGAAGGAAAAACACATCACTTGGGATGGAAGATATCCTCTGGTGACTGGTCTATCTGTTGATATGAAGTTTGGTCCAACAACTCAACTGGTGTCTCATGGAGGTAGAAATAGTGCCACATTTCCTCACTGATATTTGTTACAAGGAAAATCATTCTATGGCATGGGGTAAACCACAACGGATGGAATGACACGCATAAATCAACTCTAATTTCAAGTATGCTATATAAATGAAATGCTAACATGACAAGATCAAGAGCCTACCTCATCTGGACGTTAGATGAAGACCACCGTTGAGCACACAACTCAAAGCTTTATACCTGCAACTTGTCCTCAACAACCAATATACACAAGTATATGGTTATAATAAATAATGTTAGAATATAAAATAGCATAATCCATTAACTTTCATGACAAATATGCCCATGGAATAATAATTCAAATATTTGCAAGATATCAATTGGATGAGAAAAGAGTATTTCTATTAAAAATGATAAAAAAAAGTGTATAAGTGACAAACTTATGTAACGACACACATCAGAACCGAGAAACTATGTCCCTCAAGATGGGCCTCCACCACTTCAATCCTCCACCAAAGGAAAGCTCATATAAAGGAGACAATAAGGTTCTCCATCAAATAAGGAAGAGCTTGGGGGATGAACAATGTGTTCAGACTTTCAAGGATAAAGGGATGTAGACTCAATGTGAAGTGAAATTTCTCCAGAGTATATTTGCTCTCAAAATTTGAATTCTCTTCTCCACTTCCTGGATATGGCTCAATTTATAGCCTTCAAATGGAAATGACGGTTCGAGTCGGAGCATTTACAGTATATGGAAGGTCAAGGATCATGGATCTCATGATGTGACATGGAAACCCGACACGATTTTTAATTTTGAGCACCAAACCCGATGTACGCAGGCTATAGTGGTGCAACCTATGTATATGCATGTTGTTTAACTGGTAGGGCGCGGATATGTGGAAAATTTTGATTTTTTGGCTCTGGAATGTACAAAAAGGGACTTCAAGTCTGCATAGGGAAATGGAAAGGCCATCTAAGTAAGTTGCATGGGGTGAGGCAAAATTTGCTATAATAGATGCCCCCTAATGTGTGAGGTCAGAGGAGTATATGCGATGGTCGAAATACATTATAATTCCCAGAAGTGGAGTAATAGAGACTCAGTTGGAAGTGCTAGTTTCTTACGAGAATATTACAATCCATAATGACTTTGTGCACATGGCTGCCAATTTGAATTACATTGCAGATCCATGTGGAAATATACCAAATAGTTGTTCATGGCCATGAATAGAAAATACAAAGTAGACACATGCCATAGGTTGTCATAGTCACAAACAAGGCCCAATGAAAACTAGTCTCAAAATCAATCTGAAAATATATGTATACAACGGAGTACAATCTGATCTCCCATGATCACTGAAGTCATATAGGTACTGGTCCAATGAACGATAAAAACAACTCAGGAAATTTGCTACTGTAAACTGAATGTCTTCTACACTATCCGCCAAAGGTGCAAGTCTATATCATGTGAATAGAGGAGTTGAATTTGAACACAATGAGACTTTGTTTGATTACCGGTCATTAATGTATACTGTTAACAAATGCGAGACATACTACTGATAATGAAAGTGGGTATCAAGGCACCGAATACATTCTTACAAGTGTGAATAAAGGTGTTGAGGTCGAACACTTGAAGAATCCATTGATCAGGAGACATTGATGTATTCCCAACCGTCGATGGTGGTAGAACCTACCACTAATGACTGCAAGCCTCTAGGTACTCATAGGACTCTAGGCCTCATTTCTAGAATAGATGAGATGAATTCGATGGAAGGAGACCCACTAAAAGGAGAGCATAAAGGAATTTCTCATCAGTCAGTACGAGGTACAAAGAAATAGCTTGATGTTTTGGAGGAACTTGGACAAAGAGGATGTTCATGAACCAACGACCATGTGCATCTCCTGCATGCACCATATGCAAGTAGTGCACGAAAGAGACCCTCTGAATAACAACTAATGAGGAAGACTGTCGACAAAGGTGAGGAAACCACCAATAAGGATAATGGCATCCAAGACACTGCACAAATTCCAATGTGTGAATAGATTTCTTGCTATCAAACTTAAGGGAAACCCCGTAGTCAGCAACCAATGAGGAGATGTCGACTGTTGGGTTCAAGGTTACCTACCCATAATGAAAGTAGGACCAGGGTGCACGGTAGGACTACAACTTCATGTGATTCTAAGACACATTGAGGGTATGGATGACATTCAAAGTCAAGAGTTCTGAGAAATGGCCGACACAAGCTTATAGAAATCCTTTGAATAAGAGCATGAGACATATGGAAAACTCAGACAACATAGACTTGATGATAAATCTTTGTGATGCAGGAGGCATCAACGAACTCTCCATAGGAACTAGAAGAATAACCAGTCGGAGGAGTAAACTCTAAGTAATGAGCTCAGCTTCCTAAGGTCATACTAAACCCAAACTTTGGATGACAATGGACTCAAAATTTTGTGCTCTGTTCAAAGGTGACACAACTGTTGCCAATATGAGATAATATTCTTTTCCCACCCACCTTTTTTTGTTTTTTCATAAGCAAATAAATGCTATGATACAAGAGAGGAAACGAGTGTCGTGAGTAAGAAACTAGCTCCAAACAGTGGAACATACCTATTCTCAATGCAAGGAAGTGCATGTGGGGCATGGAAACTTGGGGGAATGTTTCCTCTTAGGGTACATGGTGTCAAGCTGCAAAGGATATAAACAAGGCTCTGCTTGGCTAGTGATGCAAATCGCTGAGGTAAGAGGCTTATAACGAGAAAGTGAGAACCGAAAATAGGCTCAATAATGCAAGAAAGATAATAAAATGCAATTACAACTTAACTCCAAAGAATGTCATTTTTCATAGATTTAGTCCCCTAGGCCCGAAAAAATATAAAGCAATACCCAAGAGAACTCTTCTAGCCAATGTTGACTAGAGTGTTCCTTTTTCGTAATTAGTCTACTTGGTCTGAAAAAGGGGTAAACTTACACCAAATAGACGTCCTTTCAAAGCCATTTAATGAGTGTGAAAGAGACAAGTTCACTTGGCAATCTTTTTCACTTTTTAGAGAGTCGGAAAAGAGCTTAACTAAGACTTAGGGGGAGTCCCATAGGTATAGGTTAGAATGCTTGTGAGTAAGAATATGATGTTTGAACACAAATTCATATTGGAATTATAAGGGACTCCTGGTCTTATGGAATAACTTTTGTATGGGCACCAAATGGCACAAAGGTTCTAACTAGGGCACCCATGTTTGGTAAGCCTCTACCACTTAATAATGACACTTGTAGTGGTACTAAGAAGGTTCTATGTCACTAGTAAATGGGTTCGTACCTAAGGCATATGGATCACAATCATAGGAAAATGTAAGAATGCAAAATGGAGTGACAACCTATCCTATACGCTGGTGAAAGAAAATAGTTGTCGAAGTCAGGAACAGGCGATATGACGCTAGATACCGTAAAAAATCATGTATAAAACCACCAAAACCAACTTCCTTCCACTGCACTATTAGTCCACTAGGTAAAAAATTAGCATAAACTATATAAAGTGGATAAAATGTTTTCTACTAATAGTAAAAATAAACAATTTTACCATACCATTTGAGTTTTTCACCCACATAGTGTATTTTAGAACATTTTTCCCACGATCTTCAAGTGTCGATTGCGAGAGCTACGATCAACGGAATTGACAACTGTCTGGACCAAGTAAGTGATCTTTCCCTCCTCTTCATTTTTAGTGGTTTAAAATTTAAATCTAGTCCTCATTTTTTGAGTATTTGAGGGCGTACCATATAAATTAGGGTGTACACGAGCTATAGTTCATCGGGTCATGTATATGGAGACATGTATGCGGACAAAGCAAAACCTGGCCACATATATGTGGCCCTCCACACAACTGTTAACATTATAGCCCACGTATAAGTCCGTAAATAAATTTTTATGAATTCTAACTCAAAAAATGACTTTCATTTGGTAGGATGGTGCTTGAATGGAGAGAGAGGGAGCATGAGGAGGTATATGCAACAATGGAAAAGGATGCAGGGGCCCAAATAGCTCTAAAAAGATGTGGCCTTTGTAAATTTTGGGCTCTCAAAGGAATGAGGGCTCAAGTGAGGTTACTTTAGATGCTAGTAAACTTTTGGGATCCGAAGACAGAGGCCTTCAATATCGATGGGAAACCATTGAGGATTGAAGTAGATGACATATTTTTTATCATAGGATTGTCTCACTGGGATGAGGTAGTGAATCTCAAAGCCTTGGGGGCTGAGGGTGGTATGAAAATAGAGGATTAAATTGCCACCCACTGTGTTGCAGGCACAGATAAAGTAGGGAGCCAACTCCCCATCAGGGCAATCGAGAACCTGAGTTTAAAGATCATTGTACTTTGTCTTACACGGATCTTGGGGTTAGCCTCATTGCACCAGGCACCAAGGCCACTCATGTTTTATGCAATGGAGTGTTTATGACCTACGGTTTATGACTGATGTACCTCACTACTGGCTAACATGAAGAGCTAGCTGACAGATTGCAAATAAGGGAGGAAGAGAAACTTTGAGTTTGGATCCATCTTGTGTAGTTTTTTCTTTGAGCGATTTTTAGGCTTAAGCCCTAGACTATAGATGATTCCACACGGACCTCATGATCCATCCATGTCACGATGGAATGACGTGATGAGGTGGTTAGGAGGTGGTAGGGTGCCAACCCCCTACAATGATGAGTTCTTTTTCTAGTGGCGTTGACAGGTTATAGCCATAGAAGACTACCCTTATGTTGGGATCGACTATAGAGGGGATCTAGATATGCCTTTTCCACCAGGCTCTGCCTACGGTGATATAGGTATGAAATGTTTTTATATATTTCATTTTTTTGTGTTTTTTTTTCAAAAATGAATAGAAAAATGCAAATATTTTTATATGGTATCAAGTATTAACAACATTCTTTGTTACGCAAATGTAGGTCCGCGACGACCAGATGGATTTCCAAGGCATCGACGAAGGAACCGGGGAGATGAGAATGCGGGAGGAGATGTAGAGAGGGAGATGAACATGTGGGAGGAGATGTAGAGAGAGTGCTACAAAATGTGCAGGGGAACCTGTCTCGATTGATGCACATGATTCCTATGGTTCAGGTGGAGGATCTACTGGAGGCTATGCAACGACAGGTGGTGGGTGTGCCTCATGTGTGGGTGTGACTCTTCCGACGTCTCGTAAAATCCGTATTGTGCTATCATGATACGCATCTGGCGCCACATGCGTAGATTCCATGGTCATATATCTACCGGCCATGTATGTATTTTGAGGGTGTGAGCCCCATTTTGTACTATGACACCGTATTTTTTGAAGAGATGAAATATAAGAAACATTGGTTCTCGACTTTACTTATATATGTTACAATGTGTACATTGATGAATTTATTTTCTTTACTTTAGTTATGTGACAAATGCCAATCCAAAACATAATTAGCATATGCATAAGATACATAATTAGAACTTCTAGGTATGTGATTATAAGTAAGGAAATCAAAGTAACGTTCCAAAATTCTTACCCATAGGAATTGTTAGAGTAGAGTAGGGTCTCACACAGGGTAATTGTCGTTTAATTGACATATGACTAACTGGGAGTCCAGGAGAACCTCTAAAGATCGAACACCATGTGAAATGGAATCACATAAAAGCTCTATAATGACACTATACTCAGCTACATTATTCATTGATGGCTCCAGACAAACGCCACCTGAAGACACTAGTTGACCCTCGGGTGAGTAAATGACCCAAGTGACAGAAGCCATGTTCCGTGTATGACGATTGGCACCGTCTGTGAATCCTAAGTAAACTGAAGACTCCGTTGACATCTTCCAACCAAGGGAAAACTCTATAAGCAAGTTGATGACACAAAGGAAAAGATGCATATACACTAAGATACACTAGTATACAAAGAATCACGCCCAAGCTTGAGGGATCAAGCGTAATATCTTTTAAGGTAGAGCCCATTTCTGGGCTCATCCAACATATTCCCTTCATAACACTCTAATTCATAGGATCCTTTTTCTAAAACACGTTGCACAATATAAAGATCGTGCCACAGGGTTGAACTTGCCTGCCCCCAATAGGTCTTTGGCTTCATCATACAGGAGGACCAAGTCACCCTCAACGTACTTTCGAGGATAGACAGACCTATCATATTGAACCTTAACATGTAGTTTATTCACTTCAATAGCCATAGAGGCATCTTGACACTTCTCATGTAGATTTTCTAGGTGCATGATGCGCTCTTCAAGATCGTATGTGTCAGGTAGGAGCTTAATTTCCATCTTGAGGGAAGTGATTTCGCATTCAATCATAAGGATCAACTCCACACCATGCACTAACTGAAAAGAAGAAAAACCGGTGGAAGTCTTAACCGAGGTTTGATATGCCAAAAGCACAAGGTAAAACATTATATTCCATTCAGATTTATAGTAAATTTTGCCTCACCCCATGCAACTTGTGTATCTTG
Organism: Picea engelmannii; assembly: GCA_009831015.1. Classification (NCBI taxonomy): domain Eukaryota; kingdom Viridiplantae; phylum Streptophyta; class Pinopsida; order Pinales; family Pinaceae; genus Picea; species Picea engelmannii. The sequence goes on along the minus strand of ML778481.1, from coordinate 286,302 downwards.
GTTGTTGAGGACAAGTTGCAAGTATAAAGCTTTGATTTGTGTGGTCAACGGTGGTCTTCATCAAACGTTCAGACGAGGTAGGCTCTTGATATTGTCATGTCAACATTTCATTTATATAGAATACTTGAGATTATAGTTGATTTCTTCCTGTCATTATGTCTGTTGTGTTTTACCCCATGCCATAGAGTGATTTTCATTGTAAAAATATTGGGTCATCTCTATCCATCTATCGCTTGGTTCCCCTAGTCTAGAGCACCGTAAAAAATGAAGTGATCTTCTAGGTCGGAGGTATCCCAGGATGTGAATGTGGCTAGAGGATAGAAGAATAGAGTTGGAGGGCCTCCTGCATGTATATAACCAAGCATATTTGGTTAGGGTCCCAAAAGAAACTACCAACGCATATGTAGCTCTCTGAAAAGACAATGGAATTATACTTGGATATCATAATAAACTAGGCAATGAAAGATGAAGTGCTCCTAAATATCAACCTCTCGGAGATGGCACCATTGGCAGTTCTTGTTCGATCAAAGAATTTGATGGTCAGTGTCAATCCACAATCTATAAGAGCCAACTCTGAACTATCCTAGGGGGATCTGAAGGGCATGCATCCAGTGGTGAAGTGTGTGATGGGGTTGAACAATGAGTCCATCCCTCATAATCATGAAGTGATAGACATAGAAGGCCATGTTCAAATGTAACCCACCCTGAGGGTTTATCCAAGTGACCAATACAAATTGTATGTAGATATCTTCTTTGATGATTGTGTTCATCCCTTGTCTAGTATGTAACAGGTGGTTGGGTGCATTAAGTGAATATCTAAATGAAGGGAATCGATCCATTGTAATACCAATAGACACTAGGAGATCTGAGACTCTGACATACCAACACCAAGAATGGATTGAAGAAATTGTTGATGTAATGGACTTTGATGAGCAATAGGACAAGTATGGATACTGGTCCTGTCCCTTTGTTGTATCAATGAAACTCTAAATGCGGTGTAGGAATGACATGAGACCAAAAAATATCTCAAGCCGAAAGGGTCGAGCTCCAAAATTTGTGAGAATGATGTGCTGATGGAATATCTACTTGCATCTAATGATGCGGTGAAGGAAGATGATTTGTTCTCTCTCAACTAAAGACCAATCAAACTCTAGTAAAATAGGTCCCCAAACCTTAGAACAATATAAAAATGTGGGCTGAACAAGAGTATCCATGAGTGACATCTTGGATAATATGCTTGAAAGTTCATGCCACAGACTAAGAGAGGTCCTGTGAACAATACCCCCAAATAAGTATACCTATTGGTGATCTCAATCTCCTCTCCTCTGAAAAATAAATGGTGATCAAAGAGGATCTTCTTTGATCCATTGAAGATCATGACCTTGGTTTTACCTAGGTTGACCATCAACTGAAGAAGGTCACAAAAGAGGGCTAGGGAATCACATTGTCTCTAAAAACCTTCGAGGGATGAGGTTAAAATGATCACGCCATCTGTGAAAAGCAAGATAAAAATAAATACCTATTGGAGAAGGCACCCATCTCCATCCTTTATGTGCTCATGCAAGGACTCCAACTCGTCAATGTAGATCCCAAACAATGTGGGCCATAGGGGGAAACCTTTTTTCACTCCACTGGTACTCCTGATAAAATATGATATCCCATGTGTTGTGAGTATATGACCAAGGACCAACTCATATAAGCACATGATAGCGGTGAATAAGGTCTCTAAGTCTCTAGAGAAAATCCTCCTAGGGATGTTACACATCAAATTTTCACACTTGCATGATGTGTCGCACATGGCGCAAACGTCATGTTCTAAGTGTCACATGTGGTGCAAATGTCACATAGTGAGTGTCGAACCCAAACTATCACAAGTGTCGTAACATGCCTCATACATTTTTGGTAAGTGCCACAACTCAATCGACACCATGAAAGCACTTGTTGCAACCCCTAAATCATGTTGGAAGGAAAATCCCCATCATTTGACAGTCGAAACATACTTTTTCACCTAAGACTTTGACCATTTTT
>ML778481.1:238160-281429 GCA_009831015.1 Picea engelmannii | reverse complement strand
TGACAAAAATAAAAATAAAAAACTCAAAAAACTTTAAAAAGAAAATGATTTATAAAAAAAAAACACATTTTAAAAAAACTCAAATTTAAAAGATTTTTTTTTTTTAAATTACAAAACTTGAGGAAAAAAACAAAATTTAATAAAAACCTAAAACACAAAACTTAAACAAATAATTAAAAAATAAACTTAAAAAACTCAAATTTAAAAGATTTTCTTTTTTTAATTACAAAACTTGAGGAAAAAACAAAATTTAATAAAAAAATTTAATCAAAACCTAAAACACAAAACTTAAACAAGTAATTAAAAAATAAACTAAACTAAATAAAACTCTAATCTAAATAATAATAATAATAATAAACATTTAAATTATTTAAAATTTGAATTGAAAACCGGGGTGAGGAATGGGGAGGACAATGTCCGACATCGCTCCTACCCCTTTCTATTGGTTTTGAAAATTTGTATAGGAGTCAAAACACATTAGAGCCCTTGAAAATATGAGTCATCATAATAAGATTAATAGTGGCATGGGAGCATATCTCAAATATAAGTCATTGGAGGATAATTAAAAGTAGCATATGAAAATATGGCAAGCATGCACGACTATTGTTAATAGTAGCTCAAGTTCCAACCCCATAAAGTCCACAGGACTTAATACTTGTGGTACTCATTATTAGTCCATGTCATAGGCATCGAGGGACTATAGCGATCGATAAATCGTTGACTTCATATTAGTTTGTCCTTTGACCATAAATATTTTCATATTATCTATTGTTGGAACCAGGGAACTGAAAAAATTGATTTTTTATATAAAAGAAAGTACCATATTTGTCATGATCTGATTGGACAACGGATTGGAGGTCTTATTGTCGGCTTTGCTATTCCCAATGTTATATATGCGGGCATATCCAAAGTATTTGATTGTATATGGTCTTTTTGAATCATATATTTTGTTATGCATTCGTCGAAGGTGGATTAATGCTAGCATTAATTCAAATGTTTGGTTTAGCATTTTATGCTTGGTAAATTTATGGCAATGTTTGATATGGTGGCATATCCAAAGTTTGGTCTTCCAATACATTCTCTAGTGTTCAAACTATTGTTACAAAAAATATAATAATTTTTTTGGGATACGTCAGAGACCTGCCACATTGAATTTTTTTCTTAAATGTTTACAGAGCATTTATGACAGACTTAAATGTTTACCTAACAGGCTTGGTAGTGTTGAATGGTTACTTAATAGGCTTGTTACAAGACATTTTCTTCCGTTTTTAAAATTTATATGCTTCAGCGGTGTTGTTGGTTCACTGGTCCATGCTTGTTTTTTGCATGGCCAATGATTTCTTTTTTGAATGTTGTTGTCGTTCTTACTTGCCTGTTCGTGTTGTTGCAATTTGCATGTTTGGGTTTCTGCAATCACGATTGGAACAACATCGTTCCTGGGGGAGTGGTTGTTTCTTTCTTCTTTCTTCGTTGTATGCTGTTTATTGTTGCTTGATTCGACTTTGCAGGGTTCCGGTCCTGCGCCTGCAGTTGGGCCTTTTGGTGCTACTTAGCTGGGTTCTTATTTGTTTCTTGTTCTTGTTTGCTCAGGGTTTGCAATGTTGGGATGCTGCATCCACAGTTGGATCTCTGGTTACATTTTTTGCAGTGGAGTTTGCATAGAATAATATTAAGATAAAATAACAGACTAAAAAATTGCAGGCGATGTAAATTGCATCTCTTACGCATTGAAGCAGAGTTTGTCTTCCTCAAAGTATATTTCATAGTTGGTGATGCTTTTTCCATGGATTCTGTGTTACTATGGTTTCATAGTTATGAGAGTACCTTTTGTTGTGTGGGTGATATAGTTGTTCTCTCCCTTTTATTTTCCTCTTGTAAACTGCATTTCTGACTCTATAGTTTCTCGCCTTTCTATGCTCATTTTGAGGTTGCATACTTAGCTAGTTTTATGGACGCAACTTTGGGATAGGTTCTATCGAACTATGAAAGGTCATGTTCAGTGTATACATTAGCATTCCTGAATTAGTTTTCTTTAAAAGAAGGGCTCCTGGATAGAAGAGATTGCAATTTATCAAATTATAGGTTTCCTAGACAACATAAGTTAATGATCATGGGTTCTCAGGGTGGCAGGATGAAAAGTGGGCTTTTATTGTTCCATGCCCTACAAATAGCATGGAGAGTTCTGCGATCATTCCAACCGACCGTCGTTCAGTTGCATACTTAGCCAGTTTTATGGACACAGCTTCGCGGATAGGTTGTATCGAACTATGACAGGCCGTGTTCGGTGTATACATTAGCATTCCCGAATTAGTTTTCTTTAAAAGAAGGGCTCCTCGATAGAAGAGATTGAAATTTATCAAATTATAGGTTTCTCGGACAACATAAATTAAACATAAGCAATATGTAATTTTATAACGTAGATATATAAAGCATGCACGGAGCCCTCATCCCATACTTACCCAGTTTTTGCATCGCGGGTTCTCAGGGTGGCCAACTGAAAATTGGCCTTCTGTTGTTTCGTGCCCTACAAATAGCATAGAGAGTTCCACAATATACAAATTGACAATCAGACTTGCAGACTATTTGAATTTTAAGGGCCTCATGTCCAAAAAATTTAGCATTCTCAAAATAGTTTACTTTACGTACGTTTTACATACGCTAGTGGACAAAAACACAAAAAAAAAATAGTAGTAAGCATTTTTTGGATCGCAGGTTCTCGAGGTGGTGGGCTCTAAATTGGGATTCTATTGTTCCATGTCCTACAAATAACACGGAGAGTTCCGCGATATACATATTGATAATCAGACTTGCGGACTATTTGAATTTCAAGGGCCTCATGTCCAAAAAATTTAGAATTCTTGAATTACTTTTCTTTACGTACGTTTTGAATACACTCATGGACAAAAACACAGAAAAATAGTAGTAATGTCTGTTACATAGGGCCCCATCCCCGCTACCTTTCATGCTTCCCAATACACATTAATTATGCTTTCAAAATTCAGAACCGAGTAGACAGGTTTGAAAAGATGGGCTTTAATAATTGGAAATATCGAGGAAATCTCCCATTAAAATGAATAGACAGGCAAATATTATGGGATCTGGTAATTTCTTTTTGCCTGCATTTTGAATTTGCGATTTTTTTTTTTTGCTTGTGTTGTTTTAGTTTTCTTAAAAGCTTCAGCATAGTCCACGAACGTGTCACCCATAGAGGCCTTAACGTCATGTCCCTCTTTAATATTGTGCATATCTTAGATTTCAGATTTGAGAATCTGCTCGGATATGAGAATTTTAATACGTGCTGCTAGTCACTATTCAGCATACATATTCGAAAATATTGGCATTAATAAGCGAAAATATCGAGAACATCTGTCATTAAAACGAATCAACACAAAATCTACAGAAGATCATCCAGTGTTGCTTTTAAATACTTATTTCCATTTCTCTCTATCATCAAAGGGTTTCGCTTTAGGGTGCCTTCGTTCTAATGTTCCTGGTCAAGGACATGTAAGACAACTTAGAGATGCGATTGAGGGATATATGAAAGAAGAGAGACTGGTTTTATGTGACGTGAGCTTTGAGTAAAAAAAAAAACTCTGTTATATAAGAGAAACTTAGAGAGGAGGAAAAAAAAAGAACAATTATGTTCTGGTTGGTGTTCTCCCTATGTTCGATGCTTTGGTTGGTTGAAAAGGTTGCCTGGAGATTTGTTTGTTGAACTTCTTTGTTTTCTTGCTGGGAATTGTAATGGATTTTGAGGTCACGTGCAAAATAATTCTTCGTTTAAGTGTATAGCTTCTTCCAACAACATAGATTTGGCAAGTGTATCTAATTGTACAAATCCCACAGGAATTTGTCTTCCTCGGGGGCGGCGCATTTACAGTGGTTTGAAAAATGACCTGTGATGTTCGTAAATGACGCGAAACATTACTCCATTTGCAAATGTAACCAGAGGCGGGTAACATAAACTGTATGGGTGGATAAAATGACATGTTATCACTACAAAAGTTTCTTTTTCAAAGTTTGATGAGCTACATGTGGGTTTGGTAACCGACTTGACAGAAAGCCATGTTCTTTGTCAAAATTTATTCGGTTTCCTCTGGATGTAGTTGCAGACTCCACATATTTGGTGTCACCTATGAACATTCCAGACCTTTCTGTGGGCCGCCATACCTCCACCGTTATGAGGAAAGATATATTCTGATGTCATATGCAACATTTGATACACTTGCAAGACCTGTGTTGGTGCATTCTGTAGCATTTGATGCACTTGCCACACCTGTGTTTCCTGAAGAAGTTATGTACCTCAACAGATTTTCATTTTGCAGCTGGGTTGGACATTTCTTCCAATCTGTAATAAAGCAAAGAAGTTCAACATACAAATCTTCAAGCAGTCTTTTCAACCAAACAGATGATCAAATACAGGGAGAAAACCAGTCACTGCATACTTGAATTTGTTTCCCTTGCCATAGCTATCGTGACATAAAATGACTCTGTCCACTTTGAAATCGGCCTGAATCACATTTTTAAGTTGTCCCAAACCCCAACTTTTCAACGACAGAGGGAAATTAATACTTGGCAAAGAATGGAATGTTGAATAAGCAACCATTGCAAGCAGGCCATATCTAGAAGAGACAAGGTATTCAAAAAACTGGGATAGATGTAGTTGGCAACACCGATTAAGTACAAAACCCAAAATTGATATTCAACTCATTTTTTACGAATAAAGAGTTTGAACGTCAAGAAAATGGTCAAGAAGCTTCACCAATGTACATATTTTTTATGGGTCAGCGGCAGGAGAAATCACAATTGCTGTGGAAAATAGCCTAAGCTATATTTTGTAACCCATCTTATTTGAATATAGAATAATTTCAGTTTATTTTTTAATAGTATTTTCCAATTTCTGGTATTTGTTTTAATTTTATTTTGTACCTTCTTCCCCTGGGTCGTTAAACATGGATGACAAGATTTTATTTCTATTGCCCACTACTTCACTACTTCAATCTAAATAAAGCTTGCTCTGTTCTTTATTTACATTTTACATTTAAGAATAATTTTTCATAAGCCATACTTATGTGGCACCGACCCTGTATTTAAAGAAAGAAATTGGAGGACCCGTCCCGCTTCCATTCTTTGGGTTCCGTAAATAGAATGAATTAATGAGTTACAAGAAGGCGGCTCAAGTGTTGATGCAATGTTCCTGTTCAGTATGTTGGATGTATTGCAACTTCTTCTATTTGATAATATCCATGCATATATACTAATATCAATACTATTGGAATAAATACAAAAAACTTCCTCTTCGGCAAATCTTAGGCAATTATGTTTGGATTTGCGGTATTAAACAACTATTTTCCCTATTCTATCATATACGTCTTGAAGCCAAAGAACTTATGTGGTCTGCAATTTATGCTTTAATTGCTCGTAACTGACCAGGTGTTCGAAAAGCTTGGCATTAATAAAGGAACGACTGAAGTTGTCTTAATTACTTAAGTCACACCAAATTTTGATTACATTTCATTTAATTTAGATATTGATGTTTATGGAGAGCCGACGTTTGCTCATGTCATTGCAAGGAATACAAGATGAATAGATGATAAGGAGTGTATCTCATTGAGACCACAATGTAAATTCATGTTTCTTGTTGTGCTATGTACATCTTGCGATCAAAATTTTCGTGGTTTCAACGAAATTTGCGAAACGAAGAGCATCCTGCAAATTGGTAGATCAATTGAATTTGAAACAGAAACAATCCATTAATATATATTAGTATGAATACTATTCAGATAAATATGAAAAATTTCTCGATTAATACATACTAGTATGAATACTATTGAAATAGATATCAAACCTTTCTCTTGGCCAATACTTAGCAAGTTATCTGGCCACTAGGCCCCGGGTTCGCGGTACCCAGTACCTATGTCCCCTATTCCGTCATATACATCTTGCAGCCAAAGAACTTTAGTGATATGCAGTTTATGCTTTTACTAGTGAGAACCCAGCAGGGGTTTGAAAACATTGCCATTAATAAACGAAAAAAAAAGGTTTTTTTGACTATCAGATACTTATCCCTTTTCTCCTTTTGCTTTTCCCTTCCATTATGGCTTTCTGGTTTTATACTTAGTTGTATTTCTATGATGGGCGGTTGCAGGTCTCGTAGGCTGACATATCTTCATCTCCATCTGTATCTTCACATGACGAATCTGATCGACCACTATTCCTTTCCATACCTAGGCAATTTTATGGCCACGGTTGCTAGGTCGGTGCATATGAACTGGCCTTTTCTTCTTCCCGCTCGTTATCACTTTCTGGATACATACTTAGTGGCCTTTCTATGGTATCTGGTTCCAGAGTTGGCGGGCTAACATGTCTTCATCTCCATCTATATCCTCACACGACGGATCTGACTGACCGCAATTCCTTTCCATACTTAGCCAATTTTATGGCCACTGCCGCGAGGTCGGTGCACTCAAAACATCCATGATCTACAATTCTACCACAGGTTCCTCGTATACATTAACTTCGTTCAAAGTATCTGTTGCTGCCTTCCATCCCTAACAACTTCGCATCCTTCCTGATATACATCAACAATGCTCTTACTAGTGACAAGTGGACACAGTTGTACGAAAGATACTTCCATGATCTACAATTTATGCCTTAACTGGTCAAAACTCAGCAGGGGTTCGAAAGCATTTTCATTAATAATCAAACACTAGATTTTCTTCTATGAGATACTTAGTTCTTTTTCCCTTGTCTTCTTCCCATGTATTATCGCTTTCTAGTTATATACTTAGTCATGTTTCTATGATCGCAAGTTCCAACGTTGATGTGTTGACATATCTTCATCTCCATCTATATCCTCGCATGCCAAATTGGACCGCCCATTGTTCCTTTTCATACTTAGTGAATTTTATGCCCGCGATTGCCGAGTTGGTGCAATTGAACTCTGTTGCTTCTTGTTCCATCATATATATCTACCACTAAAAAATTTTGTGATCTACAATTCCACTACGAACTCCTCCGTCCTTTTTCCCTTTTTTTCTTCCCATGTATTATGGGACTATAAAGTATGGACACGATATTTTATAGAGCATGTACAGATTTCACATTCCATACCTAGCGACATTTTGGATCGCAAGTTCTCAGGCGGGCGGGCTCAAAGTTGGGCCTCCATTGTTCCGTGCCCTACAAATAGCACCTAGAATTCCACGATATACAAATTGACAAGAGGACATGCGGACTGGCTGACTCAACATTGAATTTCTATTGTTCCGTTTCCTCCAAACAACACTCCCAGTTTCGCGATATACAAATTGACACACAAAATGCAGGGCTAGCGGGATGGAGATTTCCATTGTTTACGAATGCTAATCCCTATGAAGTATCTAACAGTATCTAAAAAATTATTTTCAATACTAAATTAGCTTTTAGTAGTGACAACTGGACACAGAGGTACGAAACAGTTGGCATTGCACCCTCTGTAATATACAAATTGACTACCGGATTCCGACATCGTCCGCTCTTCCGTGTTACAGATTATGCATTCAAATGTTCGGAGTGATACAATTTGAACGTTGGGGCCTCACGTCTTCTGCAGACACCTTGTTAGCCTATTTTGGATCCTCCTATTGTCAGGTTCACAAAATGTGCAACTCCAGCATTGGCGGGTTGACATATCTTTATCTCCATCTATATAATCACATGACAAATCCGACCGACCGTTGTTGCTTTCCATACTTGGCCAATTTTATGGCCACAGTTGTTGGGTTGGCGCCAATTTCATCTCCATCTATATCCTCGCATGGCGAATTGGATCGGCTGCTGTTCCTTTTCATACTTGGTGAATTTTATGCCCACGGTTGCCTAGTTGGCGCAATTGAACTATGTTCCTTTTTGTTCCGTTATATACATCTTCCACTCAAAATTTCTATGATCTACAATTCCACTGCGAACTACTCCGTCCTTTTTCCCTTTTTTTCTACCTGTGTATTATGGGACTATAAATTATGGACATGATATTTTATAGAGCATGTACGGATTCTGCATTCCATACCTAGCGACATTTTGGATCACGGGTTCTTCGGCGGGCGGGCTCAAAATTGGGCCTCCATTGTTCCGTGCCCTAAAAACAGCACCAAGAATTCCACGATATACAAATTGCCAAGCAGACCTGTGGATTGGCTGACTCAACATTGTACTTCTATTGTTCCATGTCCTCCAAACAATGCTTCCAGTTCCGCAATATACAAATTGACACATGGAATGCAAGGCTGGAGGGGTGGAGATTTCCATTGTGTACGGATGCTAATCCCTATGAAGTATCTAATAGTATCTAAAAAATTATTTTCAATACTAAATTAGCTCTTAGTAGTGATAATTGGACACAGAGGTACGAAACAACTGGCATCACACCCTCCACAATATACAAATTGACTACTGGATTCTGACATCGTCCGCTCTTCCATGTTACAAATTATGCATTCAAATGTTCGGAGTGATACAATTTTAACATCAGGGACTTGCGTCTTCTGCAAACATGTTGTCATCCTGTTTTGGATCCTCCTGTTGTTGGGTTCACGAAATGTGAAACTCTTGGATACTATTTCGGGTTGGCATCGAGCTTCGTTGTACCATGGTTCACAAACATTTCAAAGTATCTGTTGTTGCCTCAGTTGGAATCTGACCCTCCACAATATACAAATTGACTACCGGGTTCACATCTTGTGCTCAAAATTTCCGTGATCTACAATTCTACCACGGAATCCTTTGTCCTTTTTCCCTTTTCTTATTCCCCTATATTATGGCTCGCTGGTTATATACTTAGTCGTGTTTCTATGATTGCGAGTTCCAGCATTGGCGGGCTGACATCTTTAACTCCATCTATATAATCACACGACGAATTCGACCAACCGCTATTGCTTTCCATACTTGACTGATTTTATGGCCGCGGTTGTCGGGTTGGAAGTTTCAAACTCTACTTCATCTTGTTCTGTGATGTACATATTGCATTCAAAGCTTTTGTGATCTACAATTCTACTGTGAACTCCTCGAACTCACAAGCTTCACTCTACCACGGTTCACAAATTTGCTTCCTAATATACATTCATTATGCTCTTACTAGTGACTCTTACAAGTGACAACTGAACACAGTAATATGAAATAGTTCGCATCCAACCCTTCACAATATAGAAATTGACTACCGGGTTCCGACATTGTCCCCTTTTCCATGCTACAGATTATGCATTCAAATGTTTTGAACGATACAATTTGACCGTCAGGGCCTCATGTGTTCTGGGGAGACCTTGTGACCCTATTTTGGATCCTCCTGTTCACGGGTTCATGAAATATCCAATTCTTAGTCAGTGTTTCGGGTTGGCGCATTCGAACTCTACTACTTCTTGTTCTATGATATACATATTGCACTCAAAATTTCTGTTATTTACAATTCCACCGTGGACTCATTGGTCCTTTTTCCCTTTTCTTCTTCCCTTGTATTATCACTTTGTGATTATATACTTAGTCGCCTTTCTATGATCACGGGTTCTAGCGTTGTTGGGTTGACATATCTTTATCTCCATCTATATAATCACACCAAGAATCCGATCGATCGATGTTTCTTTCCATACTTGGCCAATTTTATGGCCACGGTTGGCGGGTTGGCGGTTTCAAACTCTGCTTCTTGTTGCGTCGTGTACATCTTGCACTCAAAACTTTCGTGATCTACAATTCCAGCGTGGGCTCGTCGAACTCGAAAGATTCACTGTACCACGGCTCACAAATGTTTCAAAGTATCTCTCGCTTCCTTCCATCCCCACTAACTTCTTGTCCTTCCTGATATACATTAGTTATGCTCTTACTAGTCATATACAAATTGCCCTCTGGGCTGTCCTACCATACCCTCTTCGTTGTTATGCGTATTGCACTCAAAAAGTTATGAGACATACAATTTGACCCTCGGTCCCTCACCTTCAATGGTTGTACCTTGCAACCCTATTTTGTAGTTGTTTTTTCCTGTGCCCGCGACCTCCGTACTTTCTTACTATGCAATTAGAAACCTTTCATGCTAACAACTGACCATGCAGGAACCGTCAACATTGTCATTAATGGGTGAAACGCTCAAGGAGATCTGCCATTATTACGCATTAAACCAAGATGTGCAAAGAGTTATTTTGTCCCTTCCAATTGTTCATCTCGAACACTTGTCGTCGTGTTGGCCCGCTCAAGAAATCTACAATGCTTAATCTCTCATTGCAATATCCGCCATGTTCACATTTCTATGTATGAAATTACTAGTGTTTAATGTTAACAACGCATCATGCAACAATCGTCCAAATTATCATTAATCAACAAAAGTCTCGAGGACATCTCCCATTCACATGCTTTGGACCAAGATTTGCGTAGGGTTATATAATCCCTTCCAACTTTTCATTTCATTCATCCTCTGGAGAAAACAAACATTCTTGTAGACTTATGGTAGCAGGTCGACAACAGTTTTGTGGAGATACAGTAAATATGTTCGCACATGAGGACCAAAACTTCCAGTGGTCCAGGGAATACCTTTATTATTCATCCCATTCTGCCCATAACGCAGTGATTTGGACCTATGGAATCACTCGTGTAGGCTGTGTCCCTAAGGTTTTTGACTGTAAGGAGGTGGTCTCTTGGTGCACCGAAAAATATATTCCAGGCCAAATAATTATTCCACTGCGCGACCATTCTCCTGTTTCTTTGTCACCTTAGGTTTTTCGCGAGATGCTAAAATTGTCGTAACCAACATTGACGTTCAGAGTACAAGACTGCAAGTAGTTTCTAGAAAAACATGATAACGGATTGGAAATCTTAGCTGACATCCTCGAAGGCCTGACAACAGTTCCTGAAGATATCACAAGGTTGCAGGTAAGTTCCTTTAGAAATCCATTTCGGGAAATTGCTTGGTTGTTTACAAGAATAACGGGACAAGCATCCACGACAAGCATTTCCCATATAATTATTTATATTTTGTATTTCATAGTCAAGGACCAATACATTTTTGATTGGGGGAAGCTAATTTCCATTGATCTTTGTTCCCAGTTGTCATGATTCAAAGAATCGAATAAATTTTATATGTCATCCTACCTGATTTTTACAATTGTGCATTGCTTCCCGTTTCCAAAAATTTCTCTTTCCAATAAAATAAACTGTGGATTCGACCCAGTAACATTCTGGTACGAGGCCCTGTGGAGGCACAAGGCCTCCCATTTTTTTTATGAAGTTTTTAATGGCTTTGTCTCAGTTTTCAAAGATTTATTGCTAGGAAAGGATGCCCCGCAGATGTCTGGCTAGGCAACCAATTTTTTGAATAGGAAGGGCACACTTGAGCAAAAGGAAAATCACAGTGTCCTCATGGTCTTTGTCTCTAAATAAAATCCTTCTTTCCTTCCATGCCACATCACAGATAAGATGTTTGTTGTAGAAATAGCAAGGCAATACAACCACTAGTTGCATTTTTTCCATGACAAGAAAAAAAAATAGTTCATTCCTCTGCCCTGGAAAGTCGGAGACTTTGTGTGCAGAAACATCAACAAGATTGATGATTTTGTCGCCCATTTCAAGAAATTGAACCTAACGTATGCTGAAAGGCTAAAAGGGTTCGACCCTAATGGGATTTTTCGAGAACATTTACTGGTGGTTGGATTTAACACCTCTTTTATCCATAGACACCTAACCCAAGATAGGGACAGTGTCGACAACAATCTTGCTTCTACCGATTGCGACACAGATACATTGCAAAGCGTGATTGAACTGTACAAACAAAATGGAAAAGTATCCGGTGAGAAGAGTATCGAGTCCCCCGCCAACACTCCCAAGAGCATGAAATCACGGAGCATTGCTTCGACGGTCCACCCCAATAAGAAAGCAACCCATAAATATTCGAATGGAGGAGGAGATAAGGACCCTCCTCACATAAATATTGATAGTTCTAACAAAATTCCACTAACGAAGAAGAGAAAAAACAATGCAGGGAACGCTGAGGAATCTGAAATTGAAAGTGGAAAGATGCAACTTGAAATTGAAACTGAGCACATGCAAAAAATTGGGTCGTCCGCGGTGGAAATATCTGCAACCGACTTTTTTGACGAAGATGAATCCTTCGTATTCTAGAGCGCTATTTTTGACAGCCAATCTAAAATTATGGTCATTGAAAAGAGAGATGTAACAAACAGGAAAGACAAATCTCACACAGAGATTAACTTTAGGGAAATGCGGTCATCCCAAATCTCCTCATTTCACCAGGTAACCAGTGAAATTCTTAGTGATTCCATTGGAGGAATTGATATGAAAAATGCCAATCTAAAAGACTGCCTCAACGAATTTGAGCAAGCTTTCATTGAAACCCCAGAATTTTCCAGTCCTTTGGAAAAAATCATGCCTGCTACCACTGCAGCCAAGATGAAAGTATCCTCTACCATCCTTTCATGCTCTAGAGCCCTTGTAGAGAATAACATCAACAAAATAATGTAGCTAGTTACTGAATCCTAGGAAACATCACAAAATTTAGTTTCCTTCGGAAAGAAGGCCAATGATTTCCTGCAACATTTGGAGGCGAATTTAAAAAATGATCAGCATTTCTGTGAACAGGTGCTAGCCCATTTTTCCAACTATGTTTTCAACACATCGGAATTGAAAAGAAAACAAGAGAAACTCCCCTCCCCAAAGCGGACCAATAAATTAAAAGCATGTTGGCAAAAGAAAGTTAACAACCTAGAGCTCATTGTCAAATCATGTAAACAAGTCATATAAGAAAAGAAAGATTTATTCACAAGCCTACTCCAAATGGACTTATCCAGAACTACCAACGAGGTTCAAGACCCATACTTAATTCTCAAATCCTTTTCAATCACCAAAGAAGCCTTCTAGGAACAAGTTGATATTTTAAAGGGGTTGTCTTTCGAAAAGTTTTACGGCATACTTGAACATCATCTAGATGATCATGAGCACTGGGTACTAGACTATACGACACACAATGAATAAATTGAATAGAGTTTGCATAGTATTTCAATGGATATAAGGAAATTAGAAAACGAACTTTATGACATAGAAATCCGGGATGAAATCAACACAACCACCATGAAAATCTACATTGAAGAATGGTTCCAACAGTGAATGGACAACCTCGTCCAGGAAGGGCAACAACCAGTCGACAAGACTCCACTGACCATCGACGACAGTAACAAAAATGCATCGGCTTCATAGTAAGTCTATATTGGCGTCTTGTTTTCTTTATCAATCCAGTTTAAGTCTGTGTTGTCATCTTGTTTTCTTTATAAATCCACTTATGACTTCTTTAAATAGAAAACTGTAACCAAAGACTCATAACTTCCAATTTCTTCTTTTCAGGTCTTCCTCTCTACCATCGCACACTTCTTCTTTCGACATTCCTAATTCTTGTACTTATTTATTTTTATGGTTTGCGAGAGCCCCAATCCCAGTCTATATGACAAACACATTTAAATTTCTAGAAAGATGTAACACACATTATTATTTTTTTTATAAATTCCAAAGAAAACTGATTCGAGAATGCCTTTATTGTATACTAAATTTTGGGTTTCCAGGAACCTTTCTTGTTTGTTCCAAAGAAAAGTAATTTGTGTCTTATACATTTCTTGTGTCCTACTGCATGCTAATTTTTTTGTCTTGAACGATATTGTAACTATTCTATTGTATGCTAACTTTTTGGGTGTGCAAGAACCTATATTTTGATAGATTTCGATTTCTCTTGTGTCCAGAAGCCTTTGCTTTCAAGCAAACTAATTTGGGAATGCTAATTTTTTTGTTTTTTTCTCCACAAACCTATGTAACAGACGTTATTACTATTCTATTGTATGCTTTTAAATGTTGATGTAATTTCTAGAGATATGTAACAAACATTATTTATTTTTGATAAATTTCTATAGTCCGCAAGTCCGTTTATCAATTTGTATATCGCGGAACTGTCAATGCTATTTGTAGGCAATGGAACATCAGAGGCCCAATTTTGAGCCCGCCAGCTCGAGAACCCGCAATCCAAAAACTCGTTAAGTATGGAGGCCTGCTATATTTTTTGTCTCCTATTCTATGCTGAATTTTTTGTGTTGCACAACATTGTTACTATTCTATTCTATGCTAACTTTTTGGGCATCCTTGATCCTATACTTCGATAAATTTCGATTTTTATTTGTCCAGAACCCTTTGTTTTAAATCTAACTAGTTTGGGAATGCTAATTTTTTTGTGTTTTCCTCCACGAAACTATGTAATAGACGTTATTACTATTCTATTTTATGCTTTTAAATCTTCATGCAATTTCCAGAGATATGTAACATACATTATTTATTTTATGACAAGTTTCTATAGTCAGCAAGTCTGCTTGTCAATTTGTATATCACAAAACTCTCGGTGCTATTTGTAGGGCACGGAACAACAGAGGCCCATTTTTGAGCCCGCCAGCCCGAGAACTCGCAATCCAAAAATTGGCTAAGTATGGAATGAGGGCTCCGTGCATGCTCTATAAAATCTCATCCCCATACTTTATAAAAGTGCATATTTCGTATGTATAAAACTAAATATCTACTTTCTAAAATTTGATAAATTTCAATTTCTTTTGTTTCCAGGATCCCTTGTTTTAAAGATAGCTAATTCAGGACTGCTAATTTCTTTGTGTTTTTTTCTACGAACCTATGTAACAGACATTACTATTATTGTTGTGTTTCTCTCCATGAACGTATGTAAAATATATGCAAAGAAAACTAATTCGGCAATGCTATATTTTTTTGTCCAAGAAAATCCTTAGTTTTAAAGTAAACTAATTCGGGAATGCTAATTTTTTTGTGTTTTTCTCCACGAACCTATGTAACAGACGCTATTACTATTCTATTGTATGCTTTTAAATGTTCATGTAATTTCCAGAGATATGTAACAAACATTATTAATTTCTGGTAAATTTCTATAGTCCACAACTTTGTGTGTCATTTTGTATATCGCGGAATTGTTTGCGCTATTTGTAGGGCACGAAACATCAGAGGCCCAATTTTGAGCCCGCCATCCCGAGAACCCACGAACCAAAAACTGGCTAAATATGAAATGAGGGCTCTGTGCATACTCTATAAAATCTCATCCCCATACTTTATAAAAGTACAAATTTCATATGTATAAAACTAAATATCTACTTTATAAAAGTACATATTTCGTATGTATAATTTATGCTGTCGAGGAACCTGTTATTTGATAAATTTCAATTCGGGAATGCTAATATTTTTTTGTTTTTCTCCATGAAACTATGTAACAGACGTTATTACTATTCTATTGTATGCTTTTAAATGTTCATGTAATTTCCAGAGATATGTAACAAACATTATTAATTTCTGGTAAAATTCTATAGTCCGCAACTTCGTGTGTCATTTTGTATATCATGGAACTGTCCATGCTATTTGTAGGGCACGGAACATCAGAGGCCCAATTTTGAGCCCGCCAGCCCGAGAACCCGTGATCCAAAAACTGGCTAAATATGCAATGAGGGCTCCATGCATGCTCTATAAAATCTCATCCCCATACTTTATAAAAGTACAAATTTCGTATGTATAAAACTAAATATGTACTTTATAAAAGTACATATTTCATATGTATAATTTATGTTGTCAAGGAACCTGTTATTTGATAAATTTCAATTTGGGAATGCTAATATTTTGTGTTTTTCTCCATGAACCTATGTAACAGACGTTATTACTATTCTATTGTATGCTTTTAAATGTTCATGTAATTTCCAGAGATATGTAACAGACATTATTAGTTTCTGATAAATTTCTATAGTCCGCAACTCCGCTTTTCAATTTCTGTATCGCGGAACTGTTGGTGCTATTTGTAGGGCACGAAACATCAGAGGCCCAATTTTGAGCCCGCCAGCCCGAGAACCCGAGATCCAAAAACTGTCTAAGTATGGAATGAGGGCAATCTCATCCCCATACTTTATAAAAGTACATATTTCGTATGTATAAAACTAAATATCTACTTTATAAAATTACATTTTTGGTATGTATAATTTATGTTGTCCAAGAACCTATAATTTCATAAATTTCAATTTCTTTTCTGTCCAGGAGCCCTTGTTTTAAGATAACTAATTCGGTAATGCTAAATTTTTTGTGTCCAACAACCTTTGAAATGTTGATAATTTTTTATATTTTTCAGGAAGAACTAATTCGGGAATACTATGTTCTGCATGCAAACAACATGTATTTCAACTTTCTAGCCACGTGTCTCTACTAGGTCGCATTTACTCCCATCCTAACCTGGAAGGGACTACGCTACCATGCATCACTTGTTAGCATGTAATACACAATAGTAACATTAATATTCATGGTACTCATGATAGCATTAATACTCGTGGTACTCATGATCATGTCCATAGTAGCATTAATACTCGTGGTACTCATGATTATTGCATGTAATACACAATAAAGTTAATTTGTGTCATAAGGATAATGATGTTCAATAAATTTTACAATTTCACATGTTTTAAGATTCTTCTTCTTAATAACGTTCAATTAATTTCAGAATTCCACATGTTAAAACATTGTATAATGAGTGAACAATGGAAAGACATGATTGTAAAATTTTGATATTTGAATTTGGTGAAGGATGAGAAGGATATGGACCTGATTGTTGTGTTCATCATAAGTAACAATGGTCCATTCAAGAAATGAGATTAACGATGGAGATTGGATGTATAGAGGGTAACAAACCTTAAAGAGGAGGTGCAAACTTGTTTAAAAGGATGGAGTTCACAAAACATAACCAAACGTAAACGTTTGTAACAAGTTGTTCTATTTGTTTTTGAAAGGATCTTTGAGAGAAGCATATTGTGTGTTTGTAAGTATTATTGAATATATTTTCAAGGTAAAATGGCCAAACCTCTTCTGCAAATACAACAAACACATTGTTGATTACATGTTGCAGAAGCTCCCCGAACTGCCCTAGTTGTGACGGAGGCGGCCTCCACACTGTTGATAAGCAATATTACAATCTTATGCTTGTATGGTTTGGTAAACACTCAATGTTATGTTGTTTGTATTTGATATATTAATGTAATCCATAGACAAGCTCTTTAATGTCTATTCTCTCATGTATGTGATTTTGCAATTGGTATGTAGGGTGTAGAAGAAGACACCCATTAGCTGGAGACACCAAGAGGGAACGATTTTGCAAAATGCTATGAAAATTTTATAAAACATATCATATAAAAAATAAATATGCTATTGTAAACCCTACCTCCTTTCTATTGCTGGAATTCCACTTTTGAAACTTGATTTTGCTTCAAATCTCCAACAAAGTCCACGTCTCACATTCTCAAATATGTGGGATTATCATCAATATAGATTTTCATATTTAATACGACCTGGAAAATTATTCATATTTATATATTTAATATGAGCTCTTAAAGAATAACCTCTTAAGTCCCTTTATATTAACACTTTTAAGATTCTTGGGACGTGGGCAATCCCTTATTGTTTCAATTTTCTCCAGGTCCACACGTACACCATCATGACTAACAATATGTCCCAAATATTCAAGTTTAGAGAAAAAAAAGACACATTTGGACATCTTGAGAAATAGTTGATACAAGCAATTATAAGACCTAATCCACATGAGTGCATGGGTGTGCCAAGTTTCATTGTAGATCAAGATGTCATTAAAAAACGAGGACAAAATGACATATAAAGGGTTCAAAGATGTTGTTCATGAGACTCTGGAAATTGGAAGGTGCATCGCAAAGGCCAAAGGGAATCACCAAGAAATCATAGTGGTTTTCATGAGTGAAAAGAGAAATTTTGGGAATGTATGTCGCCTTCATGCAAATTTGGTGATAGTTAGAATGGACATCAAATTTGGTGAAGAATTGAGCACCTTTGAGCTCATCCAAGAGGTCATCAATGATGGGAATGAGAAAATTATCCTTGACTGTGATTTTTTTTAGAGCTAGAAAGTTAGAACACATGTTCCAAGTGCCTTCTTTCTTGAGGACCATGAAAACTAGTGACGAATAAGCACTGATACTAGAACAAATGACACCAACAACTAGGAACTCCTAAAATACTTTTTTATTTCACTTTTTTGGGCAAATGGATGGCAATAAGGGAATACATTGGGTGGGAGGCTACTTGGTACAATCTTAATAGAATGATCATGCTCACCTCGAGAGGGTGGTGTTATCTCTCCAAGAAACTCTTTGAGGTTGTAAGTCAAAGATGCTTGGTAACTTAAAGTAAAATTGTTTTTGTGTTTATGTATGTGTGGATCAATGGGATAACTCAACCTTAATGGATTGACATTAGGATAATCAACAGTATACAATCAAATATGGCAGTGCTTTCAAATATTAATTATCAGACAAATAGCTTTGATTATGGGTGAAGAAATCAGTGCTTATAAACTAGATACACAATGATGGGTTTAATAAACAATACAAATAACTATTAATCAAGCTATGAACTGACTAATGAGATGACAGTCATTAGCAGTTAAGACAACTTGAATAAGAGTATAGAAAATAAGGTAATGGATGAAGGTCTGACATCAAAAGTGAAAGAACACTGTGATTGTATATATATCTGAAAAACTATACAATAGCATAAGGCCCCTGTATCCAAAATCGAACCCCCTATCATCTACAGAATCACATGCTTTATAGCCTTTACAAATTAGTTCAGGATCCTATAAAATTGGATCTTACATCCCTTTAATAGAGCAAAATCAAATAATATGATATATAGGATCTAATCCTAAAATGAGGGTAAACCCTTATCAAGTCATCTTCTGCAAACTTCAACAGCTCCAACAGGTCTTCATAATATGATGTATCAATTTGAAATGCCACTTGGTCAAAAAGACAGTTTTAGCCAAAAATAGGCAACATATTTGGTTTTTTCCTCCTCCCTGATGCCTCAAAAATTGGAACAGAAAGGTGATTTGGATGCCTTTAATTATTATCTTGGAATAGAAACCCCCTTTGTGCCATTTGGAATGAAAAAATGGAGATCCATGCAAAAAGAATCTCAATTTGTCAGTCCCTGCGCTTTCGGCAGAGTAGGATAAGCTGTCGAAAGTCCAGGGATTCGACAACTAACAGTGCCTTTGTGAACCCTGATAAGCTGCCGAAAATTTTGGAAATATTCCTCTCAAATATTCACCTATATATCTCAAATAAAAACATATTTTGGAAAAATGAGAGAGGTTTTTGAATACTGGTTTGTTGTGAGAAAAAACCTCTCTCAGTTCTTGGAGATTTGTTTTCATTTTCCCGAGATATTCATTTCAAAAACATGTGTCAAATAGGGAAATTCTGAGATCAGAAAATTAGGGCTTAGAGATGAATTCGAGTCTCCCAATATATGAAACCTGTAGGAAAATTGAGAGAGGTTATTGTTCTTTGAGGTGTTAGTAACAAAATCCTCCACCCATTTCTCAAAATGATTCTCCAGTGGCTCAGAATCATCATTTGAAAATGATGACTCAACATAGTAAAAACAAACTCTTCTACACTTTCAACAGCTCATTTGCCCTTGAAAATCTGATTTAGCTGCCGAAAGCCCTCACTTTCGACAACTCACAACACTGTAAAATTACCATTTAGTCGTTGAAAGCTAAAATTTACTTTTGGTCTATTTTATGAGGTAAAATCCTCATTTTATTGAATTGATATGATTATAAGCCTTTCTCAAAGACTTCATGACTTTCAAACCTAAAAATAAATCTTCTACCTAATGCTCCTCTTATCATGTGATTTGGAAATAATTTACCAGTACATTTTGGGTGCTAACATCTGGCTCCAACTGGGATGGAGACTTCCTTGTGAGGTTTCCAAGAACCTAGTAGTTCCACTCGCCTTTACCATTGGGCATGGACTCATCTGGCCTTTACCATTGGGCATGGAGTCATCTAGCCTTTAGAACGGATCCCCCGTAACCTGTAGCCAACATGTAGCCTGCCTGCTTATTCAACAATCAATAACTAGAAGAATCTACTTGCTCAGATGAAGAGCTTATTTTCTTATCTGCACTTACTCCTAACCATAAAAACTAGCTCATCATGTGACATCATGCTTCCAATGAAGCCATGATAACATTGGACTAATTACAAGAATACTTTGCATGCATATAAATTTCAGAGAACACTTCATGTCATGCAACAAAATTTCAACTTGCAGAGCATACTTACAATCATCATTTGCCTTGGTTCCAAATATTGCACAGATGAAGACTTCTAGAAAACATAACTCCATATAAACAACTATCGGATCATAGAAAGAAGTTAACTCTGCTTGTTGCTCAAGCCTTTCTTCAACCTATGATATATAGCTGCCATAAACTGGTTCTTGCAAATCTGAAAGTAGCTGTGAGCTTATTTGACTGCTAATCCCTTCTTTTTCGATATTGTCTTCGTAGGTGATTTCAATTTTCTGTTCATGAGGCATTATAAACAGAAGAGAAGACCTGAAATATTCATCCAGATTAAACTCATCATATTCAATGTCTTCTGCAAACATGGAATGGCTTATTACAACATGAAGTTGTTCCTTAGTGGGAAAAGAAAAAGGCTCATTGAAATCAAATTCATAAATGTCATATATTGGTTGACTGCTTCTCAAGTCAACGTTATTTGATGTAGAAATCTTCTCTTCTCCATCTGCATACTTATCAAAAATAGGTGGACATAAAACCTCTGTATCTTGCAAACAAAGACAAGCAATGCTCAGATCCTTCTCTCCAATCACAGGTGAAAACATATCGTAGGAAACCTCTTGAAAAAATTAAGAAAAATCTTCTTCTCTAACTGTTCCTTTGTGCAAATCAAAGGCAGCAGGTGCAATAGAGATAAGGTCTAATGCATCTACAACTATGCAATTCTTATTTGTATCATGAAGATCTTCCTTAACAATATAATTTTCACCTTGACAACCAGAAGAAAAGACTACTTCCTGCTGAACTTTCTTCTCGAATTCATCACAACAACCTTCAAAGAGACTTTCAGCTGGAAATTCATCTTTACAAAACAAATGGAAAGCATAATGAAAACTTTCCAATGAGTGAATGCTTGAAGCTGGAAGATATGTGCACCAAAAAAGGGAAATCCCCTCTAATGAATACCTGAAAATCTTAATTTGAACATCCTCATGTACAATTCCAAGTCGATGAATAAAATCATGAAAATCTAGCAAATGTTCAGCTGGCACTTCCCATTCTTCTCCTCGAAATCTAGGAATACTACGTTCCCATTCATCTCTACTAGATCCTGGATGAGGGTAACCAGAAATGCTTGAGAAATTGAAAAATGCATACCTCTTGTTCATTTCATACCAGTGAAGTCACCAACAAATTTCTGAACAATGGAGTCGCCACGGAATCCATCCTTCATGGAGTCGCCAGATAGATAATTACAACCAAGAAAATGCCCAGGCTTTGTCTATCATCAAAACTGGATCTATGACGTCTCCCAAGGAAGCTGAGCTTCAATCTCCTCTCCCCGATGATGGCGCCAATTTGTTATCTCTCCAAGAAACTCTTTGAGGTTGTAAGTCAAAGATGCTTGGTAACTTAAAGTAAAACTATTTTTGTGTTTATGTATGTGTGGATCAATGGGATAACTCAACCTTAATGGATTGACATTAGGATAATCAACAATATACAATCAAATATGAAAGTTCTTTCAAAGATTAATGATCAAACAAATAGCTTTGACTATGGGTGAAGAAATCGGTGCTTATAAACCAGATACACAATGATGGGTTTAATAAACAATACAAATAACTATTAATCAAGCTATGAACTGACTAATGAAATGACAATCATTAGCAGTTAAGACAACTTGAATAAGAGTAAAGAAAAGAAGGTAATGGATGAAGGTCTGACATCAAAAGTGAAAGAAGACTATGATTGTATATATATCTGAAAAATTGTACAATAGCGTAAGGCCCTTGTATCCAAAATCGAACCCCCTATCATTTACAGAATCACATGCTTTATAGCCTTTACAAATTAGTTCAGGATCCTATAAAATTGGATCTTACATCCCTTTAATAAAGCAATATCAAATAATATGATATATAGGATCTAATCCTAAAATGAGGATAAACCCTTATCAAGTCATCTTTTGCAAACTTCGACAGCTCCAACAGGTCTTCATAAGATGATGTATCAAGTCGAAATGCCACTTGGTCAAAAAGACAGTTTTAGCCAAAAATAGGCAGCATATTTGGTTTTTTCCCCTCCCTAATGCCTCAAAAACTGGAACAAAAAGGTGATTTGGATGCCTTTAATTATTATCTTGGAATAGAAACCCCCTTTATGCCATTTGGAATGAAAAAACAGAGATCTGTGAAAAAAGAATCTCGATCTTCCAGTCCCCGTGCTTTCGGCAGCTTACGTGCCTAAAAAAAAGTAGGATAACCTGTCGAAAGTCTAGGGATTCGACAGCTAACAGTACCTTTGTGAACCTTGATAAGCTACCAAAAATTATGGAAATATTCCTTTCAACGATTCACCTATATATCTCAAATAAAAACATATTTTGTAAAACTGAGAGAGGTTTTTGAATACTGGTTTGTTGTGAGCAAAAACCTCTCTCAATTACTGGAGATTCGTTTTCATTTTCCCGAGATATTCATTTCAAAAACATGTTTCAAACAGGGAAATTCTGAGATCCAAAAATTAGGGCTTAGAGATGAATTTGATTCTCCCAATATATGACACCTGTAGGAAAATTGAGAGAGTTTATTGTTATTTGAGGTGTTAGTAACAAAATCCTCCGCCCGTTTCTCAAAATAATTCTCCAGTCTCTCAAAATCATCATTTGAAAATGATTACTCATCATAGTAAAAGCAAACTCTTCCGCACTTTCGACAGCTCATCTGCGCTTGAAAATCTGATTTAGTTGTCGAAAGCCCTGACTTTCGACAGCTCACAACACTGTAAAATTACCATTTAGCCGCCGAAAGGTAAAATTTACTTTTGGTCTATTTTATGAGGTGAAATCCTCATTTATTGAATTGATATGATTATAAGCCTTTCTCAAAGACTTCATGACTTTCAAACCTAAAAATAAATCTTCTACCTAATGCTCCTCTTATCATGTGATTTGGAAATAATTTACCAGTACATTTTGGGCACTAATAGGTGGTAGGCCTCAGGGGTTTTCAAAGATGAATCAATGTTTGGCCAAGACTAACTGCATGTCAGGAAAGATAGGTTGAGAAGGTGTCTAACCAATAGTAAAGGCTATACTCAGGCTAATGATTGCCCCATGATGTAATCAATATTATATATATATATATATATATATATATAGCGCGTGTCCTTCAGCTACAAACATCTTAGTTGACGTGGAAACTAGATTTTACAATAAGAATATGGACAAAGATGGGTGCAAATCATGGAAATGTAGCTTTTCGACATACCTCAATTTGTTCATAAAATCTCTAGGTATGAACTTTCTTGAGCATATTTGTTTACAATATTTCTAGTAGTCAATGCCCACAAAATGTCATAGTTTGTTTTTCTCCAATGTCCTTTAAATGTCATAGTTAGAGTATATTTGTTCAACTTATAGATTCCTTGTGCTTTGATTAAACTGATTTCCAAATTATTGGCTCTAATAATGTATGAGCGAGAAGTTTGAAAGATGTACAATTTAAAACTTTGAAGTTGGACTAGAACCTTATATTGTTGTGGCCCATTTGTGTTGAGTCTATTTCCTCAAAACCTTATCCATGTGTGCTTTGAGTTTCGTTTTGTTTTCCCATTATAGTTGTCTGATAGAATCGTACTTAGAGATATTTGACTTAATCTTATGATGCTCAATCCAAATGTTTACAAGAGTGTCTAATTGGCTATTGGTTGCTTCATGCATGAGCCTGGATTTCAGACTTAAATCCTCAACCATGCCTATATATTCACATGCTTTCATGTAAGCCACTATAACATTATTAGTCCTATAATAATATTCAATAGAGAATAATTAATATAAATCCTTTGAATGGAGATTCACACCTTTTCAAAGGTCAACAATGGACTGGGAGAGAATTGATAGTGAACCATGTCTAGAACAAAGAAGAGAGTAGGAGCTAAAACTTTCTCGATTGAAGTACCCAATAGTGGCCACGTGAAGAGATTCATATGCCTTCCATGTGCCTATGGTTCCCCATTCTCACTGTGGTTGAGAGTCTTCGCGCAATAACTGAATCAATATCACCCTCGTTCTCTCATGGAGAAGAAATGGTGTGTGGAACACATGTGGTTGCCCCTACCAAGAGATCTGAGCCGAGAAGGCATTTTGTATATCACTGACAATCCTGCTCTAATACACCAGTTAAGTATGGTTGGAGACTATAAGACAATTATATATATTAACTTCAGATATCCCTTTATTATAGCAAATCGAACATGATAACAATACATATCTAACATAGATAAATACATTCAAAGATAATTCAAATTTGCAATCATGCTATCTTTTTGGTCCTACAAAAAATCACAGCCTTCTACACCATCAAGGGTTTTTCTGGAATTATTTTGTTCCAATCAATACCCATGCAAAAAACTATAGCATCACGAGAAAGCATTTCCAGGATGAAAACCTATCTCCTTCAATAATGAATCCTCCTGTTCTAGTCAAGGCATCAAGTCATAGTCAACATCACATTATCGCTGAACAAAAATGACGTGAGAGATTGAGATAGCGATTCATAGCTCTTTTGGCTCTTATCCCTAAGTCAAAGTGTAAATGTGTTGAACCTGCACATAATAGATCTAGCTAGAAAATACCACACATATTTGCAGAGAGAAATTGAGAAAGAAGAAGCAAGAGAGAAAGAATGGAAGAATTCTCATTAGTCATAATGAATAATGAATACTTTACACATGATATACTTTGTAAAACTCAACCAATGTGCATTGGAGGAGAACCAATGCACCATAGTGGTGGTCTAGAGTGATCTGGAAACACACCAACAGTTACGAGAGTGAACTGCTATCTAGTCTAGTCTCTCAGGCAGTTATAGGAGTGAACTGCCACCTAGATGAGTTAACTAGTTAACTAGTCTTTAGTTAACTGACTGAACAAAGAGTAGTGAGGAGTAGATCAAGGAATCAAGGGTAATGCGCCAGTCTGGTGATGATCCCAAGGCAAGTGCGCATTAGTATGGTGATGATCCCAATGTTGCATGGTGACAAAACCAATGCAACATCTAAACTCAACTCAACTAGTCAAATTGAAGTGTCAACTGAAAGAGATATTCTCCAGGTGGAATATTCTCCCCTAAAATATAAGAGACTGGATAATGACTAATTATGACTAATAAACAAGGAAAAACCTTAGGAAAAAGAAATCCTAGGTGTGTGTGAAGTAACTCCAACACCCCCCCTAAACATCACTATGGTGAAAATAAAGAATGGGTCCCAGCAATGAGGCCATGTTAGGTACCCAAATACAAAATATACATTGAAATAAAGTGAGGAAAGAGGGAAAGCCTCATGGGAAAACCCCCCCTCAAGGTACAATGTATGTAAAAAGAATAACTACAGTTGCTAGGAAACTGTGTCCTTCACTCCAAGACGACTTCGCAGAGAATGGAACTTCTGCTCAGTGAAGGTCTTGGTGAAGATGTCTGTCGTTTGTTCTGTTGAAGGACATAATTGTAGGTCGATGATCCCCTCGTGTACTAAGTCCTGGATGTAGTGCATGTGGATATCGATATGCTTCGTCCACTACCTCTGAACTGGATCTCTGCAAAACTTCAGAGTGCTTTGGTTGTCACACCAGATAACGATTGACCGATGAAACTGAATGCCCAACTTAGTGAGAAAATGTTGTAGCCACATAGCCTGAATGGTTATGTTAACTACCCCTATGTACTCTGCCTCGATTGAAGATACAGAAATGGCGGCTTGCTTCTTGCACGACCAACAGATAGGCCCAGAACCAAGACTTAGTGAGTAACCAGATGTGGACTTGCGATTAGTGCTATTGCCAAACCAGTCAAAATCGGTAAACCCGATGAGATATAATGTAGAGTCTATTGCATAATGAATCCCAAAGGTGATGGTTCCCTGTATGTATCGAAGGATACACTTTGTAACCTTCCAATGTAGCTCATGTGGCTTCTGCATGAACATGGAAATTGCACCAACTGCATAGGAGAGGTATGGTCTGGAGTGTGTGAGATACAACAAGCTCCCCACTAGCTGTCTGTACAGTGTGTTGTCAACCAGTGGAGTCTCCCCACCATCCTCAAGTTTGACTCCTGATAGGAAAGGAGTCAGAGCAGACTTGCAATCTGTCATGTGAAATCTCTCAAGGAGATCTTGTGCATACTTGGCGTAAGACAGTTTGATTCTTGATGCATCCTAACTAATCTCGAGTCCAAGGAAGAAGTGTAGCGGACCCATATTCGTCATCAAAAACTTGTCATGTAGAATCCTCTTGACTGCAACAATTGTTGAATTCAAGCAATCGGTGATCAACAAATCATCAACATACATAACTAAGAGTAGAAGTGAATCAGTCGTCCTGAGCATGTAGACATTCGGGTCTGATTTACAACATACAAAGTTCTGTGACAACAAGTAGGAGTCCATCTTGGCATACCATGCCCTCGGAGCCTGCTTGAGGCCATAAAGGGACTTCTTCAATCCACAAACCAAAGATGAGTTCTGCATAAATCCCTAGGGATGCTCCATATAGATCTCCTCAGAGATATCACCGTGAAGAAATGTATTCTTCACGTCCATCTGATGGACTTCCCATCCCTTGGTTGCTACAATGGCAAGTGCTAATTGTATGGAATCCATCTTCTCTACTGGAGCGAAGGTCTCATCATAGTCAATGCCATGCACCTACTGAAAGCCTTTGGAAAAAAGCCTAGTTTTGTATCTGCTAATATATCCATCCGCCACACTCTTGGTCCTATAGACCCATCTGCATCTGACAATTTTCCTCCCAGAAGGAAGGGGAACCAGATCCCAAGTCTGGTTCTCGAGGAGGGATTTGTACTCCTCCTGCATGGTGGATTCCCAAAAGGGATTTCCAACAGCCTCACCATCTAACTGTGGATCTGAAGACTGAACCAAGAAAAGATGCCTGGAGGGAAATGGTTCAGTGGAAGTGAGTGCAACAAGAGGCTCCTTGAAATCAGATCTAGTCCTCCTAGTATTGGCTGGATCACCAACGAGATCCCCTGCGTCCTGAAGAGTAGTTTGTGCCCACTAGGGCCTATGATATGGCTCTGCAACTGCATCTAGATGCTCTGACCCTGCATCTGAATGTACTAACTCTGTATCTGAATCATCTGAGTCCTCTAAGTCAGAAATCTCATCTGAAGAATATTCGGCATGTGCATGCTCATCATCTCAAACAGGTGGAAGAATGAAGGTGTATGCATGCGGTTGCTTAGGTATATGCGAGACACTTTCTTCGAATTAGACACTACACTCAATGATGAGTTGGTCCAAGGAAAGATCAATAAGCCCATATCCCTTCACACCGTCGGGGTATCCAACAAAAATACACTTAGTGCTCTGTGGATCAAGTGCCTTCCTCTCATCAGAGGGAATCTGGGCCCATGCACGTGAACCAAAAATGCGAAAGTGGGTCACTTCCGGTTTGAGGCTGCTCCAAGCTTCGTAGGGTATCTTATCCTTGACAGATCTATGGGAAAATCTGTTTTGGATGTATGTTTCACAATTAAGTGCTTCGACCCGTAGTCTCTGTGGTAGTGACTTTGCATGCAACATGCAAGATTCCATCTCCTTTAGAGATCTGTTTTTCCTCTCAGCAACTCCATTTTGCTACAGAGTGTAGGGAACTGTATGCTACAACTAAATCCCTGCCTCATGGAAAAGATCACGGATCTCATGATTGACATATTCTCCCTCATTATCAGTTCGGAGGACTTTGATCTTCTTTCCAGACTGTGTCTCAACCAGGGCTTTGAAATCTTTGAGGTGTTGAAATACCTCGGATTTTTTCTTGAGAAAGTAGATCCATGTAAAATTTATAAATCATCAACAAAAATGAGAACAAACCTCGCTTTGTTGATAGATGGATGCGGAAAATGACCCATAAGGTCACTGTGGATCATATCTAAAGGTGCAGAATCTCTCTAAGACTTTCCTTTGTCGAATTTCTCTTGAGGGTGTTTTCCGAGAACACATCCCTCACATACTCCCTTGGAGAAATGGATGTCTGGTAGAACATCAACCAATCTTTTTCTTGCTAATTTGTTGCATGTATCTGAAATTCAAATGTCCAAACCTTTCATGCCATATCCTACTATTTTCATCAGCATGAGTAAGCAGTAAATGAGAATCAGGTTCAATGAATTCAAAAAAAGTATACAATCTAGACTGATGATTTACCTCACTGGTAGCAACCCTAGAGTTGGTTTGCATGTCATAGATGTCCACGACATTTGGTGTGAATATGAATTTCTTTCCAGTGCCAGAATTCGTCATCTGATACACGGAGAGAAGGTTGACGGAAAGTTTGGGAATGTGCAACACATTCTTGAAGCTTCCGTTGGTGAGTTCAATCCTTCCTTTGCCGGTGACTTCGACTGAAGAGTTGTCCCCCATTAGAATAGGAGGACCTTTCCATGCATCCAATGAATAATAGATTGCTTTTGAGGTATCCATTTGATGTGATGCGCCTGAATCTACGATACAAGCATCGGGAGAGGAGTTGATGGCAATCAAGGCATGGATAGAATTGTTTTTCTTGGGGTTCTGATCTTCTAGCTTCTTCTTCTTGGCACCCTCGGGGATGCGATCTCCAAGGTTGTTTTGCTGAAGTATTTGAGTCATTAGATCTAATTGGTTTTTCATGCATGCAGATTCTGGATGGAATCCTTTGTGACAGTACATGCATTTCTCCCCTTTTCTCCCCTTTTCCCTTTTGGATCCGGAGGCATCGATGAAGGGTTTTGTGCACCCTTCCTTCTTCGGATGTGCATGATCTTTTCTTTTTTCGTTATCTTTATATTTCTGATACTTGTGGCTGCCATCTTGCACAGTGAGTGCATGCACTTTTGGGCCTTTGATTTTTCCCATGTTGATGAGTTTGGTTTTCTCTTATGTCAGGGATTCGATAAAGTCCTCAAGAGAAGGCATCTTCTAGGTGGCTTCAGAGGCGAATCTGATAGAATGGAATGTGAATATGAATACAGAGAATTCAGGACCAAGTTTGGAGAGACTGGTGAGAACCATTTGTTTCTCCTCCTTAGATTTATCAACCCTGCAAGCTTTGAGTTGCGACAGTAAATCCTTCAATTTTGTAAAGAAATCTTGGATATTGTCGAAGCTCTTTGGATCCAATGTGAGAAATTCCACCTCCAGCATGTGTCCCCTCATCTCATCTTGTTTTCCAAAGAGCCCTTCCAAGTTGGTCCAAGCTTCATCGGCAGTCTTACAGGAAGATATGTGAAAAAGGAGATTGGGAGAAATAAGACTGCAAATTGTTCTGAGTGCTTCATCCATGCGATTTAAATACTTGGATTTTTCTATGGCTGATGTCGGTTCTATATCTATATTCAAGTTTGACCTGTATAATCCTATGGTTCGGAGATGTATGGCTATTTTCTCCTTCCATGCAAAGTAGTTGTAAGGTGTAAGAATGAATTCTTTTTGGAAATCCATCTTTCCGTTGTCTTCAATCTTTTGTACCTGCAAAAAAATTTGGTGTAGCTTTTGCTTAGCAGCTCGTCAGCTTTGATACCATGTAAATGTGTTGAACCTGCATAGAATATATCTAGCTAGAAAATACCACACACATTTGCAGAGAGAAATTGAGAAAGAAGAAGCAAGAGAGAAAGAATGGAAGAATTCTCATTAACCATAATGAATAATGAATAATTTACACATGATATACTTTGTATAATTCAACCAATGCACACTGGAGGAGAACCAATGCACCATAGTGGTGGTCGAGAGTGATCTAGAAACACACCAACAGTTACGGGAGTGAACTTCCACCTACTCTAGTCTCTCAGGCAGTTACGGGAGTGAACTGCCACCTAGCTAAGTTAACTAGTCAACTAGTCTTTAGTGATCTGACTGAACAAAGAGTAGTGAGGAGTAGATCAAGGAATCAAGGGTAATGCGCCAGTTTGGTGATGATCCCAAGGAAAGTGCACATTAGCATGGTGATGATCCCAATGTTTCACGGTGACAAAACCAATGCAGCATCTAAACTCAACTCAACTAGTCAAACTGAAGTGCCGATTGAAAGAGAATATTCTCCAGGTGGAATATTCTCCCCTAAAATATAGGAGACTGGATAATGACTAATTATGACTAATAAACAAGGAAAAACCTTAGGAAAAAGAAATCCTAGGTGTGTGTGAAGTAATTCCAACACAAAGAAGGTAATCCTATTAAGAAGCACATTGAATAATTTTTTACTGGAATTCAAGAACCCATCTGCAATGATTATCGTTCAACATAAAACTGGAATTTCCCTTTTTAATTTATGCAAATCCACATCCCATTGTAAACTTAGGTTCCTTAAAAAGGTGGGTAGGAGATTATACTTGCATTGGGACCACACTGTCTTGATTTTTATGCATAGAGATTGGGATTATGCACAATGTTGTCTTTTAAAATCATGTAGTTAACATTGGAGTCTTTTTTTTTTCCATATGGAAAAGGCTTCAACTCTTAATGATACTATCAAATATGTGAAAAATTTACGGGAGAGACTCAATTTGCTTAAACAACAAACTCCAAAAAACACGGTACAATGTTTATGTTAATAAATTTCCTTTATCTTATATTTTTTATATCATCAAATAATTATCATTTAAAAACTAATATTAGATAATCATAACATAAACTATTTTTGAATTTTCATGCTCTCTTATTTATAAAGCCACTCTACCTAACACTCACATAATTTGTTTTATTGATTAATAAAATCATTATTTTTACTTTAAAATATTAAATTTAAATATTTTGCCATTTATATTAAAGGAAGTTAATACAACAAATAAAATACACTTAGAATATCATATCAATTCCAAACAAATGAATTTTACATATCAATTCACAATATACGTTGGACCAAACTATAACGGTTTAAGTTGAAATTAATGATCTGATGTGTTTTTAATGAAATAGAAATAAAAAAATTAAATATCATTTTAATTCCAAACAAACGAATTTCACATATCAATTCACAATATATGTTGGACCAAACTAGTTTAAGTTGAAATTAATGTTCTGATGTGTTTTTTTAATGAAATAGAGATAAAAAAATTAAATATTCATGGTAAATATTATTTACTTATTTAAATTTATTATAGTTTTCAATTTATTAAACAATAAAACATTAAAAAAAATCATTTGAAATTAAAAATTCTTAATTAAAATAAATTTATATGGATGTGCTTATATAAAGAGAATAATGCTCGGGGTATATTAATATTAATAATAATAATAATCTATTTTTAAGGTCACAACCAAGCCACACCAAATTGGTGTATGAGATCCTCTTGTTTTTGGGACAAGGGACCCCCCTCTGCCCAACGATTTGACTGGTAAAGTCTACGGAGGTATACATACCCTACCCCCTCTGGATTTGAACTTGTGACCTCTTAAAAGGAAACAGGTGTTCTTAACCATTAGACCCACTCAGGTTATTAAAAATATATGAACTATAGTCAATTGATTTTAATATATAATTGGATATAACTATATTTAATAATTGATTAATGGCTCATGTAAATATAAACATTTATAATTAACTTAAATTAGTATATAAGAAAATATAAAATATTAAAATTTATATATGAATGATATAATGTGATAGATAACCTTTTGACACTTGGCATGTCATTATTATGTAGAAGCCTTGATCTGTAGTGGCCATGGATAATTACATGGAATTAACAACTGTACAAATAAAATAAACTAAATAATGAAAAATCTTAAATTCTCAAATATTTTCCAAATCATTAATTATAAACGAAGGCATGAACTAACTTTACTTAATAGAGAAATCCCTATGCCATAGTGTATTTGTTGGTATAAAAGTTGTTAATCTTTTGCTTTGGGATATCCAAGCATTATCGAGATCTCCTAGTATTTAAACAAAGCCCATTGTAGCACAAGGGAACTCTAAGATCCTGGATACAAAGCTCAGAAGATGAGGATGGATGATCCAGCCGCATATATTGTTTTTCCTTTTGTTTATGCCACCTCTTTAAGAATTCAGAAAAGAGTCTAGAATTGCCTTGAACCCCTTAGCGATAATGATCGAGGCTTCCCCAAAACATGATTAATTTCTTTAATCCCTCTCACCATTGAAATTCTAGGAAAGTTGCTTACAACTCTTTCCTTTTCTAGACCTATGCTAAGAGAGTTTGCCATGATGATATAGACAAATAAAGAGAGAGGACATCCTTGTCTAAATCCTCCACGACATTGAAAAAAGGAAGTGGGCCCATTGTTGACAAGAGGAGAAATCCATGGGCATCCAAAGCATGTTTTGACCCAATTTATGAAAGAATATGCAAAACCAAACATTTTTGGTGCTAAAAAATAAAGGAGTGATGTACCCTTTTAAAGGCGTTGGCCATGTCCAATTTTACAATCATTGCATTCACTTTTTTGCTTCAAATGGAGTGTATGGCTTCTTGGACAAGGAGAATATTGTTCACAATTTGCCTTTTTTGGATGAAGCCCCTCTAATTTTCCAAGACTATTTTGGAGATAACCATAATAATATATAAATTGATATACTCTTTTCAGGGATATAATTTTATATTGGTGTAGCTACTACTCCTAAATACGATACAATTCATAACTCCATATGGTAAACACGTGCCCTTGTTTCATAAAACATTTGTATTCTATAGCTCTCCATTTGTCATATGTCTCATTACTTACATAAAATGTGGAAGGTTCTTGCAAAGCTTGCTAGTCAGTTGGGGCTATTGGAGTACCCAGTTCATATAGGTTGTTGGCTATTCTCTAAGTGCCCGAGCCATTCCTTAGCACTAGCCCCGCATTTTCTGTAGCTTGACCAATTGTGAATAATAGAGGCAGACAATGCAGATGATAGTTCTTCTAGTGGGGAAATAAGGAATGGTCAGACAATGTGAATCCATGCCTCAAAGTTGAAATGGAAACACTTGAAAAAAAAAATAACCACTGGAGGTTCAAGATCTCTGCTATGAACTAAACCCACACAAAAGGGGTTCTAAAACAAGAGAAAACCCAAAGAAGAAGCATACCTCAAGTTCAATATAGGCTTCCAGGTGCAGGTAGAGCTAATATTTGAAGGCTAAAAGGCTAGTGAGATAATGATTATCATCCCCAAAGACAACCATTTGATTAACGATTGTTGAAGCACATTTCTAGTAGGGATTAGGTGCCAACAAATGTAATCCCATGGACAAACACATGACGAAGATAAGATATATAAGAGAAATGTATTCATGTCTGAAAAATGACCACTAAAGTAGGTCAATGCCCGACTATTGGGTACAATGATGTCTATACAAAGTAGGAGTGCTAAAGTGGCTCCTATATAAAATAAAGAAGCATGAAGTAAAATAGAGTAGAAGTCAAATCTAAAGCCTAGAAAGTCAACTCCTAACATGGAGAGGAAATCCATGTGAGAGATGTACAAGGTGAGTGGATCTAGAGTCTATGGTGCTAGTGGTATGTGACTACCTTGGTACATTGAAACCATCTCTCCTAACATCTGAGGCCGAATGGAGAAAGCTCAAAATAGATGTATGTTCAGAAGAAGAATCAGAAGAGAGGCTAGAATGAGAGGTGTGTTGTTGTTTGGAAGGAAAAACACATCGTTGTGGTCTAGAAGATATCATATGGTGACTGGTCTATCTGCTATTATGAATTTTGGTCCAATGACTTCACTGGTGTCTCATTGAGGTAGAAAAAGTGCCCCGTGTCCATAGAAAATGTTAGGGGCTATATATCACCATGGGCTATTTTTCCGTGCTTTTTCCCAAAAAAAGATAGCCAAATTTCCATTTTTTTCTAAAAATGATTCACCCAAATTTTATAAAACATTTATTTATTTATTTGAGAAATAGTTCAAATTTTGTAGAAAATATATAAAATCCTTAGAAATTTGAATATTTTTACAAAAACGTCGCCAATTTTTTTATAGTTTGCATATTAATAACTAGTAATATTTGCCAAGGTTTCTACAGTTTAAGATAAATTTCCATCCTTAAAATTATCTCTGTCTGTGTCCTCACTGATATGGGGTCATCTCTATCCATCTACTTCTTGGTGCCACTAGTTTGGAGCACCATAAAAAAGGAAGTGATCTTTTGGGCCAAATCTAGTCTACGATGTGGATGTCGCTGGAGGATAGAAGAACGGAGGTGGAGGGCCTCCTCCATGTATAAAATCAAGCATATTTGGTCAAGGTCCCTAAAGAAACTACTAAGCATCTATCACTTTCTAAAAATATTGTGGAATTGTCCTTGGATCTCATAGTAAACTGGGCAACGAAAGATGAAATGCTCCTTAGTCTCAATCTCTCAGAGATGGCATAGTTGGTAGATCTTGTCTGATCAATGAATCTATTGGTAAGTGTCAATCCGTAGTCTATGAGATCTAACTCTGAACTAGCCCAGGCGGATCTAAAGAGCGTGCATCCAATGGCGAAGTGTGTGATGGGGCTGAATAATGAGTCCATCCCTTAGAACCATAAAGTTCTCGACATATAAGACCATGCTTATATGTAACCCGCCCTGAGGGTTTATCCAAGTAACCGGTACAAATTGTATGTAGATATATTATTTGATGATTGTGTTCATCCCCTATCTGGTACATGTAAGAGGTGTTCGAGTGCATCAAGGGAATATCTAAATTGAGGGATTTGGTCCATTATAATACCAATAGATGCTAGGAGATCCAAGACTCTATGATACCAGCATTGAGAATGAACTGGAGAACTAGCTGATGTAATTAAATTTGATGAGAAATATGCAAAGTATGGATACTAGGCTCGTCCCTTCATTGTATTAATGAAACTATGGAGGCAGTGAAAGTGTGACATGAAACCAAACATTGTCTCGATCCGAAAGGGTCGAGCACCAAACTCTGCGAGAACGACGAGCTAAGGGACTGTCTGCTTGCATCTGATGATGCGGTGAAGGAGGATGATCTATACTCTATCAGTTGAAGACCAATCAAACTCTAGTAAACCAGGTCCCCAAACCTTAGAACAGTACAAAATTGTGGATCGGATAAAAGTATCCATGAGTGACATCTTGGATGATATGCCTGAAAATGATTTCCAAAACACTGTCTCTCAAGAAAACATAGTTACCAACTTAACAAGAACTCTCTAGAGTTATCGTTGTTTTAGAGGTTGAATTTAGTGGCTATTTTTACCCTTGAATAAAAACGTGGTGCTACTGGTAGCACCCTTTTTTGGGGGTGGCTAAAATCCCAACTTGTTTGAAATCATGGCAATGACAAAAACCTAAAAGCCTAAAAATTGACCCTCGAATCAAAAAGTGATGCTACTAGTAGCACCCAGTTTTTTTGGAGTTAAAATTATAACTTAATTGAAACCGTGACCTTGACAACAAATGCCATTGCACATAAAAAACTTAAAATCAACTCCTAAATCACTACTCGAAAATTTATTTATTAATCGGTTTTAATTTTTTAAAAAATTTACATTAAAAAACAAATTA
The DNA here is from genome assembly GCA_009831015.1 of Picea engelmannii. Lineage (NCBI taxonomy): Eukaryota > Viridiplantae > Streptophyta > Pinopsida > Pinales > Pinaceae > Picea > Picea engelmannii. The sequence continues at coordinate 245,694 of ML778481.1, read as the reverse complement.
ATTGAAAACAAAAATCCATGCAAATGAACCCAATTTTTAGAAATTTCTTTAAAGAAAAGATTAAAAAGACAGTAAAAAAAATAGATTTTTTTAAATGACCCTAAAAATAAAAAAATAAATAAAAATAAAAATAAAACCAAAAATTATAAAAAAATAAGAATTTTTTTATTTTTTTAAATGGAAAAAACACTTTAAAATACTTAAAAAAGGGAAAAAAAAATAATAAAACAATTTTTTTTTTAAATTAAAAAAAACACACACTCTAAAATACCAAAGTTCAAAAAAATATTAAAAAAAAAATTAAAATTACAAATACAAAGAACAAATTAAAAAAACATAAAACAATCTTAAAAAACTATTTAAAAACCAAAAAAATAAAATACAAAACAATCTTAATAAAAATTAAAATTAAAAAAATAAAACAAACAAAAGCTAATTTTAAATTAAAAGAAAAAAACAATATAAAATAATTTAAATAAAATCATAAAAAAATTTAAAACCAAAATAATAAAAACAAAATAAAACTTAAAAAACAAAACTTAAACTAAAAAACAAAACTTAAAAATGAATGACAATAGGAAAAGATGGGGGAGAGTAATTCCAGGAATCTCCCATCCCTCCTTCACCTTTGCACGCACTGCAATGGCCCCTCCCTCGTCCACACCCACTCACAACGCCCATCCCCTCCCCCTTCGCATTGTTTTCCGACCACCCCAATAGTGGCAGGTTCAAACCGACTGTTGTTGGGGTGGTTTGTCAATGGTGCGGGGGGGAGGTGTCATTGCAATGCACATGGAGATGGAAGGGGGGATGGGTGATTCTGGGAATCACCCTCCCCCCAACTTCAAACCTGTCGCTACTAGGGTGGCCTCCAAGTGGTGCGATGGAGAAATGGGCCAATACGGTGCACTTGGAGGGGGAAGGGGAGGATGGACGATTTCAGGAATCACCCTCTTACCCCCCGACTTTGCCGATTGTCATTAATTTTTTAAGTTTTTCTTTTTTTTATTTGAGTTTTATTTTGGTTTTTATTAGTTTGGTTTTTAAATTATATATATATATATATATATATATATATATATATATATATAGATAGATAGATAGATAGATAGATAGATAGATAGATAGATAGATAGATCAGTGTTACTAACATTGTGTCGTTGAAAATATTGTCGAGGGTCCAGAAAAGAAAATATCGTAAACATCAGGAAAAATATCAAAAAATGTCGACAAAACTAACATATCGAAAAATATCGAGAAAATACCATTGGCCCTCCAAAATACGATAATTTCATGATGTTGGGGATAATATCACGAAGTTGGTAGCACTGATTGTTGGACACATAATCCTAGGGATTGCGTTATTGTAATTGTAATGTAAATATGAAAAGTCATAGGTGATAGGAACAGTCACCCGTTGGGGAAGACCAAGAGTCATTTACTTATGTATATATGCACCTATCATACTAATGTAAAGGACATCAAGTGTGGAGTTATCTTTTCTGCTATCCTGGCCTGACAGTGGTATCAGAGCTTGGCCTAACTCCATGAGTAGATTCCTTGGCATTCTAAAATGCCTATGTTGGCATGCCTATCTCTCTTCCTTCTTCCTTCTATGTCTACTAGTCTACTTGGAGCACTCCCTCTCTGATAGATTCTCAACCTCTGCAAGGTATTGCTCCATTATTTGGCATCAGTTAAACCAAACTCTACCATTAAAACCCTAATTTCTGAAACTAAACTGTAATTTCTCTCTAATTTCTCACTCCTGGTGTTTGTGTCTACTTTCGCACGACTTCTGGTTCCAATGCACAAAGATCCTCTCATGCTCACATCCGCGAATCATTAACTTGACCATTAGGTATCCGACTATTCCCATTTCCTCTCATGTAGCCTTCATCACCTTACAGTCTTGGACAATGGCGATTAGGGTGAAATATCATGACCTCATGGACCTAATACAAGTCTCGGTCGAGATTCTTGGGATGGAAATGGCCTCCATATTAGACGTAGCATTATTTTTTTGTGGGTATCTACTCTCTCTCATTCCAACCACTCGAACCCTAGCCTCGACCATTCTAATATCCAAAACCCTGATTCACACAGGTAAGAGGGAAGCTTATGGTACTGGATTCCATCTTGGTAACGAGATTTCGGTTTGTGATAAGAGGCATGTTGATTTATCGAGAGTTGTTCAAGTATTGTGCACCTTTTAGTAGGAATACTAAGAGGTAGTTTAATACTAGCAGCACTCCGTTGAGACTCTCAAGGACTCGCGGGATGATCTAAATCCGTGTTTGCTGAGTCTCAAGGGGATTCTGTCGTCTCATGATTCTGGGAAGGAACGAGATTCCTCACGTAGACACCAATCACTAGATTTTCATTTGTAGTTATTTAAGTTATATCCTGTGACTATTGATGAATATCGTTGAACCTCAGTCTTTTACCCATCGCATGCATGAAATTAAAAAGTATAATGCATTGTATTTAGCATGATTCATCATCTTAAAGATATATTCATGCTCAAGTGTATCTAAAACAAAAAGCGTGTAACTTCTTCCATGTTGCATGTAAAAGCATGTAGTATGTTGTTTATCATATCAAAAATCTTATCTAATTGTCTTTTTACAAATTTTCTCAGGAATGGTGAAGTTATAGGTCTAGTATATTGAGTTTTACACATTTCCAATGTTTTGGACACATAACTTGTTAATGTTTTGGCTAGTATTTGTGAAAGATGCGTAATATTAGCCATTGTCTAGTAGTGTTTCTCACCTATTAGCTATATTCACGACCTCACACTATGTTGGTGTGTTCTTTGTGCAAACAAATTGCTTTGCTTACACATAGTTTGAATCCCTATATTTGAATTGTCGCCCTTCTATTCTCTTGACATGGGTTTTGGAAGCACTTCCTTTAATGGGCAACATGAAGGCAACAAGAAACAATGTAGAAAGAAAAATCTCAGAGGTAGGGGGGATGGCATAAACCTCGAGAAAAATCCAACCTTCATTGTACCCGTTGTGGAATGAATGGGTCACATGAAGCCATTGACTACAGAGTTCCATGGTAGAAGATCAAAGAAGAAAGACATAGTCAGAAATAAGACAACGATATAACTTCAAGACCAACAAAAGGTAAAGCACATGTTCATTATGTTGTTTCCTATTGCAATATAAGAGTAACTGAATATCTATTTAATACTTCATTTTGTTCTTGGGGAGAAGCATGGCTTCTTGACACGGGTGCGACCTCCCACATGACATTTCGAAGAGATTTCTTCGAAGACTTCAATGCCAATGTAGATGGTGTAGTGTACTTTGCAAACAAATAAAGTCGTAAGCCTTTGGGAATGAGCACCATCATGCTTAAGTTGCCTGGACTCCCAAATTTTCTTCTACACAATGTACTCTATCTTCTTGAGCTGCAAAGAAACATGTTGTCCCTTATGCACATCAAACAACAAGGACACTCTGTTCATATGATCAGTGGCAAAGTTGATATAAGGAAGGATTCTGACAACATGGTTGTGATGAATGGATTGGAACATGGATGACTACTGAAGCTAAATGTGACATCTTCCCATACACACACCATTGCATACCTCTCTCATCATGGCTCAATTATAATTCCATCTAGTCTTTTGTGGCATGCTAGATTTGGCCATATGAATTATAACAATCTTTGTTTCTTGAGAAAGAATGGTGTTTCTGGTTTGCCTACTATTCCTAGGAAATTGAAGCAATGTGATGCTTGCACCCTTGGAAAACATATCAAACAACCCTTTCATGATTCTGCTTCCAGAGCATGTAGAAAAATTGAATTGATTCAGGGTGAAATCATGAAGATGGGTTACACTTTTGCCTATTTTATGAGAAAAAAAACTGTATTTTCACAAGTTCTTCAACTTCCGGCATACAAAAGTATTTTTTTTTATTTAGAATTTCACTTTACAGTAAAAACAAAACTTGTGAAGAATTTTGTTAGCTTTCCAATGACTATTTTTCAATTTTTTTTTTATCATGATTTGATACGTCAATTTGACAATTGATTAACAATATGTTCCTTAAACATGAAAGGAATGATAATGAGTAACTTTTTTCTACAACAATGTATCTATTATTAAACTTATGTTTTTAAGAAACGAAATATACTGCACCAATCTACAGAGACTCTATTTTATTATGAATATAAATTTGAATCTAGCGGATGAATATTATAATTTCTAGAATTTTTTGAAGTTGACCAAGCTAAAAACGTTGCAGATGTTAAACACATGTTTTTCTACACCTTGTATCTAACTTAATTTTTACTTGAAACTAAAATATAAATATACCCTTTTGAAAAGAACAGTTTAAGGATTATGAATATATTTTTTTCTAAATTTTTCACTGTATATTTTTAGAGATACCGATATTTCATTTCACTGAATCATAATGTATTGTGAAAATATTATGCAGTGATTTTTTAAAAAAATTAAATAAAATTAGATAAAAATAAAGAAAATGAAAACAAATTATAGGAAATGAAAATAAATTATAGGAATTGAAAGTAGATTCACTTTTGGAAATGATGGTGTCATTTTCGAAACCAAATTCTCAGTATTTGCAGGAGTCTGCAACCTCCGAAGTTCAGGTAAGCTTGGGGAAATTCTCTGGTTTTTGTTTTAAGTCCCAATTTCATGTTTTCGGCCGAAACCTAGTTTTTAATGGAATCTGTTAAAAATAAACATTTCGGCCGAAAAATCTTTCAGCTGAAATATGATTACCACAGGATAATTATTCATCCAAAAAACATTAAACATGAATTTTGAGGGCGCCGTCAGGGATCCGTTCAATTTGACATGCAAATTTTCGACCGAAAAAATTCCTAGACACATTTTTTCGGCTGAAAAAATTCCTAGAAACATTTTTTCGGCTGAAAAATTGCCGCTAGGAATTTTTGAGACCTGATTGTCATGAAAGTGTTACCCATCTTCATGATTTTACCCTTCATTTTGATTTGTTCGGTCCTATGCCTTTTTCTTCTGCAAATGGAAACAAATATATCATGACTTTTATTGATGATTACACTAGAATGTGTTGGTGTAGTTGCTGAAAGATAAATCACGAGATTTTGAAACTTTTAAAATTTTTCATGTATGGATTCAAAATGAAGCTCAGTCTTATATTGGCTCTCTTCGCACTAATAATGAAAGAGAATATACTTCTAATGAATTTGAAAGATTCCTTCACTAGAATGGGATCAAACATCAAACCATAGTTCCATACAATCCCCAAAAAAATGGTGTCGAATGAATGAGCGAGACACTCCTAAATATGGTTCATTCCATGATGTTTTCAAGAATGTTAAATTAATGTTTTGGGCTGATACAGTTCTATGTGTGGTTTATGTCAAAAACAGGTGCCTATCTCATGCTGTTAAAAAAAAGACTCTGTATGAAATGTGGAATGGCCACATTCCTTCGGTGATGCATCTTAGGGTCTTTGGTTCCACCTGCTATGCCTTTATTCCTAAGGAGCAAAGAAGCAATCTTGATGCAAGGAGTTGAAAGTGCATCTTCCTGGGGTACTTAAATACTACCAAGGGGTATCATCTTTACAATGAGACAAACATGAAGTTCATCCTTTCCAGATATGTGATCTTTCTTGAATCCACCAAGAAAGACAGAATTATTGAGAGGCATCTTGATCATATGGATAGATTCACTCGTGTAAAGACATATCATGAATTTGATGACTAGATTCCACATCTTGAAGGGGGGATCCCTATCTCGGGTCAATCTCTAGAATCTCCTTTTGAAGCACCATCTTCCCCTCATGAAGAAGTTCCTGCCACTTCATAAGAACTTGAAGTTCAGTTGAATGATGTGATCAAGAAGATTGAAAAATTGAGGCTTGATGAGAACTCAACACCATCTCAATCAACCGAGCAACTTGGACAATCTCAGAAAGGTCCACCAAAATGGCTCACAAAAACACTTGAAAGTGTTAATCTCAGTGAGAGGTAATGTAGATAATTCAAACTTAGGTGATGTAGATGACATGGATGTTTCATATGATTGTGATTTGAATTTATCTACTAAGCATGAACCAAATTCCTTTAAATAAGCCACTTCTCATGATGAATGGAAAGAAGCCACATAGAAGGAATACGATGCTGTCATCAAGAATGGGACTTGGAAGTTGGTAGATCCTCCATATGGAACCAAACCGATTGGCTGCAAGTGGGTATTCGAGAACAAGTACAGATCATATGGCTCACTTGACAAGAACAAATCAAGGCTCATGGAAAAAGGATTTGCACAGAAAGAAGGTGTTGATTATGAGGATATTTTTTCCCCCACAACAAAATGGGATACCATCCGCACTATATTTTCCATGGTAGCACAAAATGGATGGAAAATTCATCAAATGGATGCGAAGACTTCTTTCTTGAATGGAGACTTGAAAGAGAATGTGTCCATGTCTCAACTAGAAGGCTTTGTTGTGAAGAGACAAGAGTATAAGGTATGTAAGCTCATCAAATCCTTATATGGATTGAAACAAGAACCGCGAGTATGGTATGAAAAGTTAACCGAGCATGTTCTCAAATTAAATTTCAAGCATTTCAATCTTGACGATTCAACTTTGTTTTTCAATAAGGTTGGAAAAATTGTTGTATATCTTGTTGGGACACCTTCACTACTATTTGAGCATTGAAGTGATACAAAATCCAAAGTACATAATCATCTCCCAGAAGAAGTACATTGGAGAAATGTTGAACAAGTTTGGCATGACTAAGTGCAATCTTGTTTCTACTCCAATGGAACAAAATTTGAAACTCACATCAAAAGAAGGAAATGAATTTGAGGATGCAACCAAGTATAGACAACTTTTAGGAAGTCTTATCTATCTTACTATCACTAGACCATACATTTCATTTGTTGTTTGGATTCTTTACAAGTTCATGCAAAAGACTTGTGAAGGACATTATTTTGTTGCAAAAAGAGTTCTAAAATACTTGAAAGGAACTCAAGATTTTGGACTCAAGTACTCTAAGGTGGATGACTTAAAATTGATCGGATATTCTGATTCAGACTTTGATGGGGACAAGGAAAATGGAGTATCAACTTCATTCTATCTCATGAGTCTTTGATTAACAACTGTCTCTTGGAGATCACACAAACAATCAATTTCAGCAGATTCCACAACAGAGGAAGAATATGTGGCAGTTGTAGAAGTGATAAAGGAGATTGTGTGGCTCAGGGAAATACTTGAAGATTTGCAGGAGAAACAAGTGATTTCTACTCCTATTATATTTGACAATACTTCTGCAATCAAGTTGGCCAAGAACCCTAGATTCCATGATCAAATAAAGCACATCAACACAAAGTAACACCTAATTCAATGTCATATAGAGGCCAAAACAATTCACTTGAGATATTGTTCCACAAATGAGCAAATTGCAAACATCTTCACCAAAGCGCTTTGAAGAGAAAATTTGAGAAGTTCATAATGATGCTTGGACTCACACACACCCCTTCGAATTAAGG
>ML778481.1:205741-234254 GCA_009831015.1 Picea engelmannii | reverse complement strand
GTGTTAAAAGTGTTCCAATGCATTCAATGATAAATAACAAGTCTAAATAAGTCCCATACTACTAGCTATCGAAGAAGAGAGGTTGTTTTAATAAAACTTGCAGTAATGACAATCTACTTCAACAATATAACAATTTACAATAGCAGTAGTAAATCAGCTCTAAATCAATAATAAAATGGGTGGAAAAATATCTACTAACAATGAAAACACTTACAAACCATCCACCAATTATTGCATGAGGTTAAGAGCATTGAATTATGTTAAATTTATCAGCAATATGCTTAAGCCTTAATGGTTGTAGCAAACTTTTATAACAACAACAAGAAAATAGCTAAAAATGAAAATTATTGGGTTAGTATGAGCATGAGAATGCAATAAATCATCTAACCTACAAGTTCATTTTGTGTGTGAGAGAGATTTTATTAAGGTTTTGTATCACTTGTGAGATAAACACTAGTGCCATTTTTCTTCCTTGCGCAAATGGAGTAAAGAAACACCTTGAATTGGAAGTTAGATGGCCAAGAAGAGCAAGAGATTTGAAACCCTAGGAATATACCTTTAGAGGCATAAGATCAAACCCCAAAGAAACTAACCCTAGGGTTTATACCCTAGTGTCGTTTTCTTTCTTCTATAGTGTCTATCTTGAAAATCCAAGTGAACTAGGTCAAACCCCAAGGTTTATACCCTCATAAACCCTAGGTCTTGAACTAGAAAAGACAAACCCTAGTGGGATAAGCAATATTAACCTCTAGACTAAGTCTTAAATTCTTCAGCAAATTAAGATGAATGAAGATATGGAGGGGGATAAACAATCTTAATCCCTCCTAGGGTTTCTAGCAAAAGAACCTAGCATACAAGGTAACATTCAACAATTAACCATCTAACATAACACCCACCATAATATATCATGAACACGCATTAAAATTTGAAGAAGAAAAATTACTACATCAAGTCGATATGCATGAAGAAACTCTAGCTCAAATATCATCCACCAAAACAAGAGAATTGTTCCAAAAGTGCGCACAAGTAGTCCATAGAGAAAAAGAGAGAAGGAGAGGCAAGTAGTGATGTTCTCACAAGTGTTGAGTTATGATTTACAAAGATGGAGAGATAGCCTCTTAATATGAGGCAAACCTAGCGCTATATCTCTAAAAAATCCCTAAAAACATAATAAATCCATGATACAAGTGAGATAGGTCTAGGATGACCCCTAAAGTGCCTCAAACAATAGATAAACATGCTAATACACCACAATATGTTCTCCAAGGTCACATGTGTGGGTGATGTCATGCTCTAAGAGGGTGTAGGAGACCTCCAAAGGCCATGTCTCATCATCTACTAGTGTAAGCAAGGTGGAAGTTATGTCTCCTCATCAAAGGTCATGTCATATCATCAAGGAACCAAATCATCATCAAGTGGTGACCTAATGGAAATCTAACCCATCAAACATCCCAACGCATGATTTCATCATAAATATGCTCAACGTTTTGGGTGCAAATCACACCTTCCAAGGTGGAGAAGAGGCATGTTGTCTCTCTGAGGGGTGTCCAATCAAATGCTAGTGCAACATCATCCATCAAAGATTGGGAACGCCTTAGGATGCACTGTCTAGAATATGGGCTTCCTTCCCATATCGCAACCAATATGACCATATATGCAAAATGAGAGCTCATCTATCCATCATCCAGGGTCGAGGAGGTGTGAGAGGATGTGTCTAAATGTGTCAAGTCATAATGTGACCCAATGCTCTGCATCACACATGCTATGTTTTGCATATAATGAAAAATGTCCTGGGTGAAATTAAGAGGATGTCCTCCAAAGACCATGTTAAGTGCATCAAGGTCAACCAATTTAGTCAATTCCATAGAATCAAGTAATACCAACAATCACAAGGTGTAATATTCCTTAGAATCATACAAAGTAAGCGATCACTTAATACACAAGCCACATGAACAATTCACATTAGATATCCCATTCAAGCTTCACATTAGCTCAATACTTTATGTAATTTAGCAAGTTTAGGTATGTGAGGACCATCAAAAGACCTTATTAGGTGTTCCAGTACCCAAGTAGAGACAAATTTCCCAAGAAATCTATCTAAGTGTAAGTGTGATGATGACAACGTGTTGGAGTTACTTCTTGGTGATGGAGTCATTAACATGCAAAGTACCATGGTTGGTCCATTTCCATGAGCAATGCCTTTGTAGAGGGAGATCTTGTTGCTTGAGATACCCTTTCATCGAAAATGTGTGTATTCCAAACCCGTTTCTTGCATTTTGATATTCATTTTATGCATTGCAAGTACCCTTTTTAGGTTTCAATAATTTTATTCTTTATTTCTTTCTTGTTGGGATTAATTCCTTTTAATTGATATGCATTCAGTGCATTAGGACTATGGGTGGTCGCCTCATAGCGAGGGGGTAGAGTTCAAGTTGTCCTTTGGATTTTGAAATTGGTCATTCATTATCCCATATTTCTTTCTTTCTTTTATTCATTTTTATAGCAGTTGCATCAACCTCGACATTCTATCCCTTCTTCTCATAGGAGAATGAACCATGAGCCTTTTTGGTGTACATGTAACAACCATACTGAAGTTTAGTACACTACGGAAGGCTCCATGATGGAAAGTTTTAAGTATGGGGGGAATAATATGTTACCCTCATAAAGGCCCCCTAGTATATAGTACCCCTATTCCCCAGGAGTGACAACACATGACTAGAATACTAAAGATGGCCACCAAGGTTAAACAAGGAAAAGAGCATAACTTCTGAGCTTATGATTTATTATCCAACTTCAATCCATGATCCTTAATCACATGTCAATTGCATTAAATATGACACTTTATATGAAACAAGGACTAATGTACCTCATAATGTGTCGGACCACCATCTTCCATTGAACCATGTTGATCATGTATGATGAGATATGTTAATGAGGAATGAGGCATATGGGGGGTTGCTAGCTATGGAGACTACTGATCATCATCAGCGAGATCATGTCTTCATTATGGGCCATGAGACATGATCTCCTCTAGTTACCTCTAGGTGAGAGGGGATGACATGACCAATTTGAAATGGCTGGAATAACATAACCCACCCACAACCCAATCAAGGGCATGGGGGCTACAACCGCCGATGTAAGAAATTTGGTTTTCTAAAAGGGTATTCAAATGCACTGCTATGAATAAAAAACATCATTCTAACAAACACACAATATTAGTAAATGAAACACTACTTCTAAATTCTTCAAGAAATTTCTATTTCCATTGGTGTAACTTTTTTGGAAATGTTTGGCTTCCTTAAGTCTAGTATTGATATGTGACATCCAATTTTCCATCTCCTACAATATCTTGGGTCCAAAAATTAGTCAATCCTCTAAGTGACCCAAACTCAAAGGGGTTATACAAGACTTTTCATATAGAAATTTGTATGGAGACATGTGGATGGAACTATGATAGTTGTTATTGTATGCAATTCAACCAAGTAGATATACTTATCCCATCAATTCTATTGGTCCACTACATGCATCCTTAGCATATCCTCCAAAACTTGATGAACCCTCTCAGTTTGATCATCTATTTGAGGATGATAAGCATTATTAAAATTTAGCTAAGTTCTTAAGGAGGCCTAAAGGCGAGTCCAAAGCCAAGAGTTTAGCATACTCTCATTCTAAACTAGTTTTTTAGGTATTCCATGCAATCATGTTATTTACTTAAGAAAGACTTCAACTATTGTTATAGCATCATAGGTGCTCTTTGTTAAAATATTTTGTAACTGCAAAGAATATTATTATCCTCTTTCGTGGATAAAGTAAAAGACAAAATATATTTATTATTGATTAGATCAATCCCCTTTTGTGGATTGATCATGTCGGGCATTGTAATTGACCAAATCCCCTTTTGCGAATTGGTCAAACCTTAATTGTAATAGGAAGAAAGAGAAGTTATCCCCCAGATTAAATAAAGGTGGTTATAACCACCCAGAATGAGAAGTCAACCCTGCCAGTGAAAACAAACTTCTATTCACACCTGCCAGATTGTATAATAAGAGAGGCCAACGCCTCATTTACTCAGTCACTCAGTTGTTCATTAGAGCGCAAGTTTGGAGCTGCAGTTGGAGAAGAAGGAAGAGAGAGAGAGAGGTGAATTCTTGGGAGAGGACTTTCTCTAGTGTTTGGTTTATTGTCTTGGCATTGCATTGACTATCTATATTAAGGAAGTTTTGTTGGGTTTTATTCCCCATGAGGGTTTCCCAGGATAAATGTTGTGTACTCTTGTGATCATGTTTCTCTTAGTGATCCTATCTATGTTATTGTTTTCTAGTAAATTGAAAGTAACCTAATAATAGCAGAAACTTTAACATGGTATCAGAGCTAAGTTGAAGAAAGCATATTTCACAAGAAAAAGAGAAAAATGTCATTGTTGTCGTACATGCAAATTAGGGTTTTTTATTGAAGAAGAATTTCAGCCCCAAATCCATCTAGAAAAGTGCGCCCTACCACAAGGAACATTTTGGCATCCTCAACGCAACTTTTCAGTGGCTAGATCTCTCGAAAAGTGAAACCCTAGTTTTCACAAAGTACTAGAAAATCAAAAGTACCAGAAAACCAAAGGCACCAGTCCAAAAATCTGCAGATCAAGTTTGGAGGGGTAAAGTTGGATTTTCTGAAATCTAAACACACCAAGCTACTCGCCTCAATCCATTGCATCTTTTGGTGAGTTCAGTTTTCAGATCTAAGAAATTTGATTTTTCTATTATTTCTATAGCCTAGAGGGCTAGGGTTTCTTCTACAAGAAAGAATGGCTACCAGTATGAGGGTAGAAGACAGACTGGAAGGATCTAGAAACTTCATATCTTGGAAGCATAGGTTGAAGATGATTCTAGACGAGAATGATCTCCTAGAACATGTTACAATGGGTGTAATAGAACCAGAGGAAGAAGAGAAAAAGACCAAGCATAAGAAGAATGAAAAGAAAGCAAAGAGAATCGTGTCAAATTCAGTAAAGGATCACTTTATCCCTCATATATCTGAACTATAGACAAGAAGGCAAATGTATGAAACACTCAACAGGTTATATGAAAGCAAAGACATTAGCTAGAATCTTACCTTAAGAAATCATCTTCGTAATATGAAGATGGAAAAATCAGAATCTGTCACATCCTATATTATGAGAGTTTCTCAGATTAGAGATCAACTTGTAGCTATTGGAGATGTCATTAGTGACAAAGAAATTGTAACCACCACCTTAAATGGGTTTCCAACATTTTGGATTCCTTTTGTACAAGGAGTGTGTGTAAGAAGCAAGTTACCCAAGTTTGATAAGTTATGGGAAGATTGCACACATGAAGAGTATAGACTTGCAGACCAACAGAAGAGATTAATTGTTGATGAAGAGGAAGCACTTACAGTTCAAAAGAACAAAATAAGTTCCTTCAAGAAGAACAATAAAGAAGTTAACTCTGTAAGAGTTCCAGATAAGAAGAAAGATGTTTCAAAGATTATATTCTACACCTGTCAAAAGTTGGGACACTTTTCCTATGACTGTCCTCAAGGAAAAGGGAAAAGAAAGCATCAAGCACATGTGGCAGAGGAAGAGGAATCTCCTCCTTTAAAGAAATATTTAGTAGAAATTGAGAAATATGTACTTTAAGTTGAAGATAGTTGATCCGAAGAAAGATAGAAAATGGTGGAGTCCGTGGAGTCTTGCCACACAAAAACAAAAGTATCTATGCAGACTTATGGAGGAAGTATCAAAGAAGAGGATGAAGAAAGAGATAAAATATTTATTTCATAAAGCATACTGTAAGTAAGTTTACAGGTCTCAGAAGAAAGAACTTATGCCGTAACTTGCAGAAGTTAGACAACATGAGAAGGACGTATGATATGGTGAAAGTCAGTAAAAATCAGACAGTATCCGGTATCTATATAGGAGCAGGAGGCTCCTAAAGATGCAGAACATAAATGTTCAAAGATGAAGAAAAATATGGATACTCATATAGAGTTGATGAGATGCAGGTAACTACAGGTTGCTCCAGTACCGTTCTTATAGATGTAGAGGGAGCAAGTTGATCCATTATGAAGTCAGAAACAAATGTTTGAACTCAAGAAGGCATCCAGGATATTACATAAGAAAACTTCAAGGATGATGATTAGAAGCTCTTAGTTTGGTGCAAGAGGAAGCTATGTCTCCAAGTTTGAAATGGAGGATCGTGATTTGATGCAGTTAGGAAAATAGATGAATGGTGCCCATATATTTTGATCAAGATGAAAGTTATCCAGTAGATGGATGGTGCCCAATAGATGGGTAGCATGGTATTATACCATGGAAAGATTTTGGACCACAAGAGATTTTTTAGATCCCATAGCTAGAACTTCGTAGAGAAGGAAGAGACCTTCGTAGAGAAGGTGAATGAGAAATTTTCCAAGGTTGGCCTCTGTCCAAGTGTTGAGTTTTGGATACTCTAAGTACATGCTAGAATACCCTCGTAGAGAGGGGTGTGACCACCCTTGTAGAGAGGAGTGTGGATGTTTCTCCAAGGGGCAGTGGGCAGATACTCTCCTCTGGCCAAGGATTGAGTAGCCTGGAACACAAACCTTGACCATGTGGAATGGTTAGTTAGCTCTTGAGTTTTGTGTTGTGATCCTGCTTGGATCATGGAAAGGGAGTCTAGTCTTGCCAAGGCTAGCATCTTAGCTTCTCTAGTTCATGTGGGATGACTAGAAGTGAAGCTATGGTAGTAGTCCTCCCCAATGGATGGGAGAGATAGATGACTACAAGAGAAGGGAGAACATAAAAGGAATGGAAAAACTCATAGAATATCCTCTGTGTGAATATAAGACATCTTTTGTGTGAAGATAAGAAAAAGTATCTTTTGCGTGAAGATGAAAGTAAGAAAGAGTATCTTCTGTGTGAAGATGAAAGAAAGAAAGAGTATCTTCTATGTAAAGATAAAGAGAACAAAACTTCCAATGATTTATAGATATGCCAGTCATGATGCCAGATGACCAAGTGGATTATATTGATGCCTCATGTTTCCTAGTTGATGATGTTATCCAGTTGATGTCGTTACCCAGTTGATGATGTTGCCCAGTTGATGATGTTATCCAGTTGATGATGTTTCTCAGTTGATGATGTTATCTAGTTGATGTTGTTACCCAGTTAATGATGTTATCCAGTTGATTCTATTGTTCAGTCGATGATGACATCCAATGACCTATCAAAAGATAAAGAATATTCTTCTTGTTAAGAGGGAGTGTTAAAATATTGTGTAACTGCAAAGAATATTCTTATCCCCTTTTGTGGATTGATCATGTCAAGCATTGTAATTGACCAAATCCCCTTTTGCGGATTGGTCAAACCCTAATTGTAATAGGAAGAATGAGAAGTCGACCCCCAGATCAAATAAAGGTGGTTATAACCATCTAGAATGAGAAGTCGGCCCTGGCAGTGAAAAGACACTTATGTTCACACCTGCCAGATTGTATAAATAAGAGAGGCCAATGCCTCATTTACTCACTCACTGAATTGTTCATCAGAGCGCAAGTTTGGAGTTGCAATTGGAGAAGAAGGAAGAGAGAGAGAGGCACATTCTTGGGAGAGGACTTTCTCTAGTGTTTGGTTTATTGTCTTGGCATTGCATTGGATATCTATATTAAGGAAGTTTTGTTGGGTTTTCTTCCCCATGAGGGTTTCCTAGGATAAATGTTGTGTACTCTTGTGATTTTGTTTCTCTCAGTGATCCTATCTATGTTATTGTTATCTAGTAAATTGAAAGTAACCTAATAATAGCAGAAACTTTAACACTCTTAATGGGAATGGAGTGAGCATTCTTGGTTAATAAATCCAAAACCACCATAATACAATCATGTATTTGTAGGGCCATGGGTAAACCCCCTATAAAATATAAAGAAACAACCTCCCACTTGCTTTCAAGAATGTCTAAGGCCAAAATAGACCTATGGGATGTCAATATTATTTCATGACTTGCTGACATTCAAGGCACTAGGCATTGAATTGAATTATATCCTTCTTCATACCCAACCAAAAGTAAACTATTTTCATACTCACATGCATCTTTTCTAATTTTGGATGAGCATTGTATGGTGCTTGATGAGCTTCTAATAACACCTACTTTCAAAAGGTCCTCTCTCTTAGGTATATACATCCTTTCTAAGTATTGCAATAGTCCATTTGTATCTAGTGAGTAACCTTCATATTTAGCTTCTACAACATTCCCCTTTTCCAAAACAAATTTTATTTCCCTATACCAATGATCCTCATGAATGTGACTTAATATGTGATCTCTCAAATCTAGTTTTAAGGAGATCATTGATTGAATCATTGGTCTCTGACTTAATGCATCTACCACGTCATTTTCCTTCCTTTTTATACAAGAAATCATTAAATCATATTCATTGAACAACTCTCTCTAACGTCGCTAACGAGCATTAAGGCCTCTTTGAGTAAATATATGTTGAACACTATTATGATCAATCCTTAATTCAAGGTTCTCCAAATTAGGTAATGCTTCCATAACTTTAGTGCCATCATAACAACTACTGATTCCAAGACATGAGTAGGGTAATCTCTTTCATGATTTTTAAGATTCCAAGATGCATAGGCTATAACATCCTCTTCCTAGATTAACATTGTAATCAAGCCTACTTTGGAAGCATCAATACGAACTAAGAAATAATTATCCATATTAGGCTCTTTAAGGATTGAGGCACAAGTCAAATGTTACTGCAAGTCAGTAAATGTCAACTCAAATATTTTTTCTTCCTACTAGAGAGAGGTGATGGAATTGTGATTTTTGAACAACCTTGTATAAATATCCTATAATATCCTACCAACCCCATGAAACTACATGCCTCTTGACCATTTTTTAGTACTATACATTCCATTATCACTTCAATTTTACTAGGGTCTAGTGCTATACCTTCCTCAATGATCACATGACCCAAATAATGAATCTTTTTATGAAAGAAATAACATTTCGATGTCTTTCCATATAGATTATTCTCCCAAAGACATTGAAGATCAAGACTCAAATGTCCTTGGTGTTCCTTTCTTTATGAAAATAAATGAGAATGTCATCCATAAAGCCCTGTGCAAAATGGTCTAGATATCTGCTAAAAACACTATTCATTAGATTCATAAATGTTGCAGGAGCATTAGCTAACCCAAAAGGTACCACCATGTATTCATAATTCCAAATTCTACTTCTAAAAGTAGTTTTGTGAATTTCTTCATCCTTAATCCTGAGTTGATGATACCTAGATCTCAAATCAATCTTAAGAAACATTGAAGCTTCCTTTTGTTGGTCAAACGAATCATTGATTTGAAGGGTAATTGAATATTCCTTTCGTTGGTCAAACAAATCATTGATTTGAAGGACAATATACCCATTCTCTATTATAGATTTTGTCAAATCTCTATAATTAATATAAATTCAAAAGGTACCATCATTTTTCTAAAAATGACAAGGATTATTGATGCACCTGAAAAGGACCCCGGGCTAAATCATTCCAAGATCCAATAACTACTTAAGTTGAGTACCAAGCTCATTAAGCTCTAGAATTATCATTTGATAAGGTGTCTTGGATATAGTTTCCTATCCTAGTTTAAGGGCGATAGCAGAGTCAATCTCTCAAGAAGGAGGTAGGCCTATTAGCTTTGAATGAAAAACACCATTTAATTCAGATAGCAATGGATGGAGTTTTGGTGCAGGATTACTATTCTTGTCAACAAATTCAACTAGATAAATCCTACATCCTCCCTAAAATGCTTCCTTGCAATCCTTAATGATATACGATGAAGAGAACCCTAGCACTTGATTCCTTGAATGACTATTAATTCTCTTCATTATTATACCTGTCGTCGGCATGGTATATAACGATTGATATCACGTTGACTATCTATTAATTCACAGTGGATCAAATGTTTTTGAGTCATTTTCCAAAGTTTTACATTACAGTTTAAATTTCTTTATTTTTCTTAATTGTTTAAAACATTTTTTTGACATCTAATTGGTTAGGGAAACCAACCCGTTACTGCCGAGTTGATGGCTACCAAAAAAAAAATTGAGTTGTTTTTCCAAAGTTTTACATTACAGTTTGAATTTCTTTATTTTTCAGAGTTGTTTTCCAAGTTTTACATTATAGTTTGAATTTATTTATTTTTCTTAATTGTTTAAAAACATTTTTTTGACATCTAATTGGTTAGTGAAACCAACCCGCCAAGTTGACGTCTAGAAATAAATAAGTGGTTGAACATTTTCTGGAAACTGTGAATGTGAGGTGATGTGGAGAGAGTTGCACACTTGACTCTGACACTGTAGTGAATGCTTAGTGCATTCGATGCTCTGGAAACGACAACTTAGAGCAGAATTACAGGTAGCGTGGCAACCTGCATGTACATTTCTTGTCATCCATTCAATATAGAATAAAAGTTTTGTGTTGTAAAAACTTTATATTTCTTGGTATCGGGTGTGCCAATCGATTTGAAAAAGGCAGGTGCTTCTTGGGACGAGTATAAGCTACATGGGTAGCTTGAGGGTGAAGGTGATAGCTGCAAAAGGATATGTAGATGCAGGCCTGCTCTCCAAGTGCTTTGTTCATTGTTTCCAAGAGATGAAGGAAGCTGCCGCCATCTGAAAAAATCGTTTGGTCTCTATTGCTACTTTGATATTTGAAGAATCGGATGATCAACTATGTTCATTGTTAAGAGACCCATTTTAACTGATTTGCTAGGGCTTATGATAGATTCCAAAGCAAACACTAATGCAACAGACTAGGTTAACACTAGTGCTTGTGCTATTAGAATTGGAGATATCATAGAGGAACGCAAGACTTTCTTCTTTGTTGGAAAGTAGACCACTTAAAATATGTTAACATGGACAGTGGTTCTTCTGTCCATCCATCAAGACTGGCAGAAAATGGATCGGAAGCAAGATATAGACGAAAATGGCTCGGAATCAATTTCTAGACATTTGTGGGAATGATGATCTAGACATAAATACTTTGAACAAACTCAGAATCGTAATATCAAAAATTTTCTTTCCTAATTGGGTCATAACATTATGATGGAGGATTAATGTATTATGTGATTGTCGTGTTTTCTTGCAGGTGGACACGATTGTTAAAGAGTCTCTGAGACTGTATCCACCTTTAGTAGCTCTAGTCAGATGGACAAAGAACGAGGTCATAATGCAATTATTAAGCCATTCGATATAATGCACATAGTTGTTTTAGTTGGAAATCAATGGTTGCACCTTCTGAACAAGATAGAGATGACACAACCTATTTACTTCAAACCAGGATCTCCTTACTTACCTTTGCTTCACGAGAGACCCTCTGCAACGTACGCTTTAGAGACCCTCCTGCATCGTACTCCTTACATACTTGTGCTTCACGAGAGATGATCCTGCATCTTTAGAGTGGCTCTATCCCTCTATCTGACGATGCATCTTTAGAGCGACTGGCTCTATCCCTCGATCCAACGAAGCTATCCCTCAATCAGTTGCAATTGCTTGGGCCTCATAGCAACTTATTTCACCAGTCGCCTCTTCCTCACAGCTTTGGCACAAAATCTTACAGATCAACAAAAGTAAAATGGAAGTTTGTGTGTGTGGACTACCATACCCATTCAAGAAGTTATGTATCCTACCAATGATCATCCTAGGCTATTGTCTCCCTGAGCTACCGGCTTGATCTCCTGGTTTTTGTTGTTGTTACTATAACTGTTTGAGGAATCACACATAGTTACTGTGACTCTTTGAGGAAGTGCACACAATATTGGGTGTGATAGCTATTGCTAGAATTATTTCTAGGGAAGAATAGTGAGAAGTGGGATCTATCTATTGCTATTTCTATTGTAAGTACTGATCATTTGTCATGGTCAATCAAATGTATACCTTGTTTGTTCATGTATATTTTACAGTGCGAAATTGATTCTGGTTAGTAGCACCAATGACTAACCATTTTTTTTTGCTTTTGATCCAGCTTTATCCCATTCCATGTGTGCCAAGCCTGCTATTTCTCTCCCCGACTGAGTGCTTTGCAAGTAAATCTAGTCCAAGCAAGTTGCCAGTTCTATGCTGGCTTCACTGTTGAAGCATAATTTTCATATTCTATGAAATTTTTTTCTTATAGCATGGTATAATGAATTTGCATATACAAAGAAACATGATCTTCTTCTATTAACCTTGATCAAAGGATTGACAAGATTCTTCCAAGATGTGGATTCTATAGAAAAAGCAAGAAACAATATTTTCATTCACTGATCGGTCGAGAATGCATCTATCCCCCTAACCCGCCATCTCTGAAAGTGGCATATCGACATTTGTTCCTTATCCTTCTACAAGTCTCTTCCTTGATCAACTCGCAATATTATTACGAAGAATGAGACTAGTGGTAGCGCTGCCCCTAATCCAACGAACACCTTTTCCAATCACTGCATGAATGGATAATGAGTGTCGGTGTGGTGCACGTTTCTCCTACGATAAAGCACTACTTTTATGAATTGAAGTTTCCATGATACTGACAGTGTAATTGGAAAATCCCTTATAGCATATATCATTTAAAAATGAGATCCGTTGCCTTAGTTGTTGGTCTCGGAGAAATGAATTGCACCCGGGCTGGGGTAAATTCAATCCTCCACTCATGAATTCATAATTGTGTCAAGTAATAATTAAGTAAATTTCGAACCTTGCTTGTGTTGAGCCTGTGTTGATGGGTAAATTTAGTTTGTTGGTTCTTCGTCTGGGTCCAGTCTATGTTGATGGGTAAACTTGATTTGTTGGTTCTTCGACTAGGTCCACTAAATCTGTTGGTACTTCTTCTCGATCAATGGATGAAACAACCACCTCTTTTGGTAGATAGACTTGTTTTAGAAGAATGTGAAGAATGGGTTAAAAAAATTATGATATGTGTGATTTGGTTGTCATTTGTATGGACACGTAAGACTTTCAATGGTCACTACATGGCACTAAATGTATTCTCTCTCTATAGCATGATAACACATATATATGTAACGACGCATGGAATATGTAAGGATGCATGGAAAATGAGTTATGATTTGTCATGGAGTTCATTACATGGATCGATTTGCTTCAGCAAATGCGCCTGCATTGTTGTCTCTAAAAAAAAACTGAAGATAGGTTGAAACCTAAGTATTAAAAATCGACTTTTCATAAAGGGCGCCTGCCAAAAGACAATCAATAGTTGTCATAGATGACGTGACTTCGGTGACATTGAATTTTGTATCATTGGAGAGATGTGGTGAATAAAGTTATAGTTGGAAACCATTTTTAAATGCCACCTAACATAATAAGAAAAATTGTAAATTGTTGTTTTTTTCATAACTTCAAACTAGTACAAATCAAATCACTTATCAAATCACTTATGCAAATTTGTCAAGAAGCTTTATTTTATTGTTTAAAGAGCCATTTATTCCCATCCTTAAGATTTTGTGATGCAAAAAAACTTGACACTGTAGGCAGGGACTTCCCACGCTGTCTTGGCATGTGAACTCGACCTATAGGAAATATGAATATTTCAGCTATTTGAAAAAATTCGATCCAAACTTGACACTGCAGGCAGGGACTTTCCACGTTGTCTTGGCATGTGAACTCGACCTATAAGAAATATGAATATTTCAGCTATTTGCAGAAATTCGATCCATCCAAATTCGAATGAACTGGACCTCCATAGAACAACATATAGCTGGTATTCACCCTTTTCCATTTAAACATTATAAATTCCTGCATAGTGGCAGGTATATGCTGCCATACAACCATGTTTACAAAATGAACCTTTCCACTGAAGTAATTGAAGAAAGCTCGATGACTTTCTATCCAATCCATTCCCACTATTAAATCATAGGTTCCTTAAGGTGTGGCATAAATGGTCATATAAAGTACCATACAATTTTCAACAATAGGACCCACGAATTACTTAACTCCAAATGTCATTTCTACAGAATGGAAGTCATATCTGGTTGACTGAAAACAAAATAGCATTAATATCTGGATGATTACTGAGTTTTTTATTTCGTTGAACAAACCTTGTTGTGATTGAACGGAATTTATTATCCTTTGAAATTCTGCCAATTTCCAGCACTGATATCTGGTTGATAT
This sequence comes from Picea engelmannii, assembly GCA_009831015.1. NCBI lineage: Eukaryota > Viridiplantae > Streptophyta > Pinopsida > Pinales > Pinaceae > Picea > Picea engelmannii. The sequence goes on along the minus strand of ML778481.1, from coordinate 220,116 downwards.
CTAGTTAGCCAATGGTTTGAAAACAAAACAACACTGATATCTGGTTGATTACGGAGTTTCCTATTTCGTTGAACATATTATCCTTTTCTTTTATTATTAAATTGTTTTTAAATGAATGGAGGGAAGGAACTAATGCCTTAATTTGAATGGTGGAATCTTGAAGTTCTGTAAATTTCCACCTGTCTCTGCATTATTGAGTATTTCCACCGACCGGATATTAGCATAGAGTTGGGACCCAATTCTTTATGCAAGGCAGGTGGCATCCACCGACATAAAAAGCAAGTGGGAGTCACGTGGGACGTGTCAGAAATTAAAGCAGCAACAAGTGGGTCTCCCTCAGCGATCAAAAATCAACACGTCACAGCTCGTTAGAAGGTCCAGCGTGTCCTAGAAAGGTTATTAAATAATTCCACGTCAAAAAAAATTTAATTTCAATTTTTGAAAATTATTTCGGAAATGTTAAAAAAATCCTAAAATTTTCTAGGAAGGGTAATATTTTAAATTACCAGTCATTAAAATTTGCCGATTACCATTTAACATTCCACTCAGCACTGGTCAGTGGTGTACAATGTACACTATACAGGTATATAAATGTTGCTTCGTGCGAAATTGCGGTAACATTGATGTTTGAACAAGTTCCCTTCGAGAATCGAAATCCGAATCTCCTCACGGTAACTCGGAGCCTGGAGCTTGGTGATCGTCTCATAAGGAATTTCAACAGTTCTACGAGATGACAGTTACAACCTTCTCTTCTAAACCATTTAAGTATAAATATGGCTTTCATAAACCTCCAAATTTGCCGGGAATTATAATGAGATATGGGTGAAGTGTGGCTTCTGGACTGTTTATGCCCGGAAATAATTGTTAGAATAGTATCCACAGGTTTGAGTTTTATGGGTTGTTAATTTGAAGGAAATTTATGAGAAATTTTGCGAAATTGGCCTATAGAAGGCAATGTGGTTTAAAGGATGTCCGGGGATAGTCTTTACTATGCCTTTTTTCATTGTGAATTCTGTTGGAAAACATGGAATTTGAATAATGAGAGCTAAAATTGCGTGTATTCACATAAATTTGGAGTTTGAGTAAGGAAAGTTTAGTTATATGAAGTTGTTATGGATGTTATTTTAAAGTAAATTTTATATTGTTTGAGGTTTAAATCTAAAAGAGGGGAAAATTATGTTCTGTCCAAGATTTTTCAGCCTAGTAGCTATCTTATGCAATGTTTTCTTTTAACGTTATCTGAAACATACCTTATTTACATGACCTCTTCTCTTAGAATCAAAATCTAAAATGGATTTGATTAGAGATTTGATCAAGGATGTTGGGTTTTTAATATCGTGTTAGTGTGGAAGAACGATTCAGTTATAAAATGTGTTAGTTTGGTTTTAGTTTTATCGGATAGAATATATTTGAGAGGCTTATAAACACTGATTTATAGAAGGTCAGTTTCAAGGGCAATTTCTCAGTGGTTGTAATGCCAAGACGAAGTGATGTGGTGTTTCAGAAGATGGTGTAGGATTGAGGTGAGCTTTAAGGGTAATTGCTTGCAGACTATTAAGTTCAAGTTCTATTGTGCCTCGAGAAGTTGTTTGTTGATGTGTTTTCATTGTCACCCATCAACCAAGTGATTTTGGTCTATTCTTGAACCTGGATTTATCTTAATTGAGGACCTATTTTTGAGATCTGAAGAGTGACGGGTGATCGTCACCCACTGATCATGAAAACCCAAAAATCTTTTGCCTTAGGAATTTTGGACTGAGCTCGAATGTTGTATTTTTTCCCTCACGTAAAGTCATCCAGAGTGATAGGCTTCCGTCTAAATAAAAAATGGATGTTGAGAAAGAGGAACATGGGGATGTGCACCCATTCATTAGAAACCCTTTTGTATCAACTTTGCCCAACATTTCATAGAATGGAAAACAAAGGTCATGTGTTCGATATTTTGCTAATTTTGTTTGATAACCCAAGGAAAACAAGGGTAATGGCGTGGTTCAAAAGGGGGTCTTATCCTTCCATTTTCATACATCAACAAGACAAATGTCACAATAGTTTTTCACTGTAAGAATATTTGAATTGAAAGAGGAGGACCATCTCTATAAAAATGGAGGAGGGTTCTCTTTGTTCCCTACAGTTTTCCCTCAACGTTGATTCTCTTTTCTTTTATGTTGATCCTCTTTTCTCTTAGGAAAAAGTGATCAATGTAGTTGTAGGATTTAGTTGACCTTTGCGAGCAATTTCTTATATTTGTTTTAGAATAATTACAGCTTGAACAAAGAAGAAAGTTTTGTTTTCTTTACTTGGAATGAGTGCTCAAAGGCCGGGTGAAATTTGGCGAACACTAGCAACAATTCTCAGTGACATTTTCCTAATCTTTGCCCATTTTCCAGATCTGGGTAATCTTGTATTCCTATCATATATGACTGCTTATTGATATGTTTTACATATAAATTTCATGAAATTGTATTCCAATGCTGTGGTGCTTGAAATAAAATATTATCAATACCTGCAAAAATCAATGAACAACTCATTGAATTGTAATTGGTTCACAAAGTTGATAAAGACAATATGGGTAAATACCCCCCTTTTATCTACATGGGTATTTAGCATCCCCCAAAATACAATATGCAGTGCTTCTAAAAAACAACTGAATGTAAGATAAAAAGGACAACTATGAACAATAGGACATGTACAATACTCACATATAAAGCTATCCCAAAAACTCGAAGAATTTTAAACAACTATCAAGGAATGACACATTTATTGCAATCCTTAATATGCATTCTCTTAGCTAACATGCCATTTTGTGCTTTCGTTAAAATTTTACTAATTGTGATAAACATATTTACAAAGTCTTTATAGTTGAGAATTAAGTGCTCAAAGACAACTTCAAAAGGATTTTGACTCTTAATATAGGAAATAGCATAACATAAGGTTCGTGCATTGCCAATTCCAAAAACGTTATTACTAGGAATATGCTCATCTAAACTAGAGACTATCTAGAACTGAAAAAAATAGACCTTTATTGAAAGGACTCAACCTATGACTGATTACATATTACAACCAACTGGTCAGTACTTATCCTTCTTTTCTCCAGTATGGCCTCTCCTTGCTGCTCCTACATCCTCTCCAACTCTCATCCCTAGGTTATGGAGGTAATATCAACAACAACCTATATGATCTTTGTTACAATAACAAAAAATATGCTCAGTAAAATATCTATGTTGTTACTTCCAACTAAATGTTCCTTCAACAACAAATTCACTCTACCTCCAATCTACCATCATCAGTTAATTACTACCTTTCCCTTAGAGTTTCTTGGTTGCATATTTTCAGGTGTATTTCAGCTGAGAGTTCCTTGTGGCACTGATATTGCTATGAGTGAAATCATAAGTGGCTAGACCATGATAACTGGAAAATTTGTAAGGGATTGGTGTAGACCTCCCAAGAGAATGAAGGTGCCTAATAAGCCTGGAATTACATTTCAACCCCGAGCTTCCCCAGATTAAACAAAAAAGTCAAAATTTATGTCCTACCTACTTGCATATATCTTATAGATGCACAATTCCTCTAGTACAAGTGGTTTGTGCTGGAACAAAGGGGACACAATTTATCGACCCTTTCCCTTTGGCCACAACTACCATGTTGTCTTTGGGATCATTCTCTTGAATGCTCATCATAGAATTAAATTGCAAAGAACCATGGGCATATATGTAGGGGTCTTATGAGGAGAAGCAAGATTAGGCTCATGTTTAAATAACATGATTTTACCTTTCAAGGGAATGGCGTGAGATAACATCTAACATTAGAAGTATACTTAAGGTTAAACAACTATTGTTATAATTAGGGAAAAAATAGAAACAATAATGCCCTTTTAATTTTCTGTTCACTAGATTAACATATATGAGAAAAGAAATAGGTAGATCTAAAATATATTCTGAGTATAAACAAAATTTTTTAGTGAAAAGACAAACCTCAAGCTTACCTCCTGATCTATGAAAGATGTACCTATCACATGTGTGAATGTAAACCTTTAAAATATGTTTAGAAATAGTTTTAAGTTCATGGATCAAATCTCTAGGATTTGATCTCTGTCATATGGACTTAGGGATAGTTTTGCCAAGGTATAGACCATCACAATACAACTGCAACAAGTACCCCACAAGAAGGGACAAAAAGGTATTGACCATAGCTAAGAAAAAAATAGTAGGTACCCCACAAGAAGGGACAACAAGAAAACCACAAAAGGGACAACAAGATCTCCACAAAAAGGGACAGCAAGATCTTCAAAATAAGGGCCATAAAGATCTCCACAAAAAGGGATAGCAAGATATTCAAAAGAAGGGACAACAAGATATCCACAAAAAGGAAGATCTCCACAAAAAGGGACATCAAGATCTTCAAAAGAAGGGACATCAAGATCTCCAAAAAAATGGACAGCAAGATCTTCAAAAGAAGGGACATCAAGATCTCCACAAAAAAGGACAGGAAGATCTTCAAACGAAGAGACTGCAAGATCTCCACAAAAAGGGACAGTAAGATCTTCAAAAGAAGGAACAACAAGATCTCCACAAAAAGGGATAGCAAGATCTTCAAAAGAAGGGACAACAAGATATCTACAAAAAGGGACAATAAGATCTTCAAAAGAAGATACAACAATATCTGCACAAAAAGGGACAACAAGAACACCACAAAAGGGACAACAAGATATCCACAAAAAGGGACAACAAGATCTCCACAAAAAGGGACAACAAGATCTTCAAAAGAAGGGATAGCAAGATCTCCACAAAAATGGACAACAATATATTCAAAAGAAGGGACAACAAGATCTCCACAAAAAATTACAGCAAGATCTTCAAAAGAAGGGACAACAAGATCTCCACAAAAAGGGACAACAAGATCTTCAAAAGAAGGGACAACAAGATCTTCACAAAAAGAGACAACAATATCTTCAAAAGAAGAGACAACAAGATCTCCACAAAAAGGGACAACAAGATCTTCAAAAGAAGGGGCAGCAAGATCTCCACAAAAAGGGACAACAAGATCTCCACAAAAAGGGTCAGCAAGATCTTCAAAAGAAGAGACAACAAGATCTTCAAAAGAAGGGACAACAAGATCTCCACAAAAATGGACAACAAGATCTTCAAAAGAAGGGATAGCAAGATCTCCACAAAAAATGACAACAAGATCTTCAAAAGAAGGGACAACAAGATCTCCACAAAAAGGGACAACAAGATCTTTAACAGAAGGGACAACAAGATCTCCACAAAAAGGGACAACAAGATATTTAAAAGAAGAGACAATAAGATCTCCACAAAAAGGGACAACAAGATCTTCAAACGAAGGGACAACAAGATCTCCACAAAAAGGGACAACAAGATCTTCAAAAGAAGAGACATCAAGATCTCCACAAAAAGGAACAACAAGATATTTGTTGCATGAAACTCCTAGACTATTTATTGACATTATAGACATTTCAAGATCCACACCGATAAGCCATTCTGTTACTAAAAAATGACAATTACAACATAATTAACATAGACACATGTCAAATCAAAATAGAATATAGAAGATAAATATAGCTATATATATATCCATGGCTCCCAAGAGACTGTTTTATGAAGTGTCCTTTAAGAGCCAAGAGTCACTGTTACTAAAAATCTGAATTGTGTAGATTTTTTGTTCGCTGAAAATCTGATGTAGTTTCAATTGTAGTATTGAGTTTTTGTGGGTCAATTTTGGCAGTTAAAGAAAAACAGGTTTGGATTAATGTTACTCATTGTAAAGAGACATAAAAATGATTTAATTCCCATTTAATTTGTATTTTTATATTCCCTATTTTTTTTTTATTGTGTATAGGTATAAATGATTGAAAAATGTCACCTCTGAGTCGTCCTAAAAAGGATAAAAAAAAACGTTCAATAGCTGATGCATTTGGTATTCCTCAATGCTCTAATCAACCATGCAACTCTGAAAATGAAGTATATGATCATCCATTTGAAGGCCACGAATCAGATAGTGCAAAAATTCTTGAAGAGGAACCAACATCCAAGAGGCCCAAAAGAGCATTCAAGTCCAACTGGAAGACAATATTCCCATGGGCTTATGCCATAAAATATTGTAATGGTGTTGAAAGGATAAAGTGTTCATGGTGTGTAAAATTTAAAAGGGAAACTCCATTTGCTAAAGATGGAAGTACGACCCTTCAAGTTAGTGGTCTAAACATCCATGCAACATCAGAGGCTCATATTATTTCTTTGCAACTTTTAGAGGGGGGAAGAAAACAAAGTACTCTTCCAATTACTAAACATGTAGAGCTAATGGTGGATGCTCAGAAGGAGAGAATTATATTGGTACTTGAAAATGTATATTTTGTCGCCATACATGATTTACCTTTAGAAGTGTATAAGTCAATATGTGACTTGAATAGGTATAAAAACAATCCTCACATGCCTCTAATAGATGAATATTCAGCATATACAAATACAACATCTGGAAAAGAGTTTCTACAAGCTGCTAAAGAGGTATACTGGAAAAAGTTAAAAGATGATATTTTCAACAACCCATTTTACTCAATTTCAGTTGATGAAAGTACTGATCGGACTATGGTGCAACATTTAATCATTTATATTACATATTTAACAAATGAAGGAAGAGGCCAATGTGTTACAAAATTCATATGCTTACTTCAAATTAGGGATGAAACATCACAATCTATGTATGATGCTGTGACATCTCTTTTAGCATAAATGAATCTATCCTTGATAAAGTTGGTTGGATTTGGATCTGATGGAGCTTCATCCATGAGGGGAATTCGTGAAGGTTTATCTACTAAGCTTCGTCGACATTCTCCTCATTTATTAGATATACACTGCATAGCTCATCGGGAAGCATTAGCAGCAAATGATGCTTCATCTTATTTTGCAGAGTTGCAAGCTATTGATAAGTTTGCAAACAAGGTTTATTCATGGCTAGGGAAATATACTAAAAGACATGGAGAATTGAAAGAGTTAATAGAGTCATTTCAAATCACAAAGCTAGAAGTGTTACAAATTCATCACATTAGATGGCTTTCTAGAGGCAAAGTCATGGAAAGACTCATTCAACTCATGCCAGCTTTGTTAAAAGATTGGCAGTTAGGGGAGAAAAAAATGTATGACCTAGCCACAATATTTCAAGTTCAATTTTGCATCCATTTACTTGCAGATGTGCTTATTGAGTTGAATAAGCTGGATCAAAAGTTCCAATAAGATCACGTTGACATTACATCTTTTGGAACTACTTTGGATATCACTATTGTCTTGCTTCATAAGCGATTTCTAAGAGGCATATTTGGGGTTGGTGCAATGAACATATCATCTTTTTTAAGTAAAACACAACAAGGAACTCTTGAGTTTGCAGATTGCACAGGTATAGTACATGTACATGCATTGAGATTTGAGAGTTTATAGATTGCACAGGTATGGTACATGTACATGCATTGAGATTTGAGAGTTTTCCAAAGTCAGAAAGACCAGGGACACTAGATGATTGCATTATGTTGGGAAAATTTTTTGTAATGAAAGTGATTGACTCTCTAAATGCAAGGTTCACATATTTTCCTATATTTAATGTTGCTAAGTTGTTTAATCCTCATAATTATTATGAGGATATGGATGATAGAGACTCTCAAACAAGAAGATGGCTAACATGTTTATGTGAGAAATTTAGTGTTGGGGACTCACCTATTGTGGATAGTGCTAGATGTTTGGGTGAAATGGACGAATTTGTTTGTACTATGTATAAATCATACCCTAAAAAGCATATGTTTGGAGCATGGGATCTATGTGGAGGTGAAGTTGAATGGTTTGAGGGATTTCCATGTTTGATACAACTATGGAAAGCTATTCTTGTTATTCTAGCTAGCACAACAGTATGTGAAAGAGGCTTCTCCAAATTAAATTGGATAAAAAATGATGATAGATCAAGACTTTCTTTAGAAACATTGGTATATTAATGTTTCTCTCTCTCACTGCACCTCATGCTCTAAACGAGGTAGATTGGAATGCTATTTATGAAGAATGGAAACAGATGAAAGATCGAAAGCCTCTTCCACTAGGAAAATAGATTCATATCTATAATGATCGAAGATCTGGTAATTTTGAAGAATGTGAATGTAAGTTTAAATATTTATTATTAGCATTGGCTTACCTTACATAACACTTGGCGAAACCAATCCTCATTTATTTGAAGTTTTTTGTTGTAATTTCTTTCAGTAATAGAGTACTGTGATATTATGTTGGAGACTGTGCTTGTTGTCCTGAATTTCCAGATTGCAGATTTATGTAGAATAATTCCTAGTTATCTGTTGTTTGAATCACTTCACAGAATGTAGTGTTTGTACTCCTAAATTTACCGAATATTTTCTTAGTAGATACATATATAAAGTTTTGGCAAAGGTTTCTAGACTTCAGTTTGTGACTGTAGGTTGTAATTCTTTGAGTGCAGTTCTGAACTATAAATTAACAAATTAACAAACATCCTCAATGTGTCTTTGCAGATGGACATTCCCAAAAGACATGCTCAACCATTTCATCCCTATCATAAAGCATGCAGAGATCTGGTAGTTTTGAAGAATGTGAATGTAAGTTTAAATCATTATTTTTATCAGTGGATTACCTTACAACACACTTGTAGAACCACTCCTCATTTATTTGAATTTTTTTGTTGTAATTTCTTTCAGTAATAGAGTACTGTGATAATTTGTTGGAGATTGTGCTTGTTGTCCTGAATTTCCAGACTATAGATTTATGTAGAATAATTCCTAGTTATTTTATGTTTGAATTAGTTCATAGAATGTAATCTTTGTACTATTGAATTTACTAAATATTGTTTTAGTAGATGAAGATTTAAAGTGTTGACAGAGGTTTCTAGAATATAGTTTGTGGCTGTAGGTTGTAATTCTTTGAGTGCAGATCTAAACCGTGAATTAACATGATCTAGTATTCTAGTCTATTTTGTGATTGATTACCCTTATGATCATAGTTAACATCATATTAATGGTTATACTAGTATCAATAAACAAGATGTATTACTCTGAATATGTTTGAGGTATTACTCTAAATATTGCACCAGAGATTTCTTTTGTAATGATATTTTCTCAAACATATTGAATTTAATCATTGCAGGATATTGTGCAAGGCTAAGTTGCAAGGAGTAGGTGGCAGTTAATTTCCAAAAGGAACAACTTTTTGGGGTTTGTCATTAACTTCCAATTTTTTTTTGGACATATGTATTACACAGTAGCCTTTTTGGGGTGGCAGTTAATTTCCAAAGTTTTTTTTATGAATGTATTACATAATAACCTTTTTGGGCTTATGTTGGTTTAAGGACATGAGTTGGGGATAGATGAAATATGATGGATAAAAACACTCAAGTATAACTTTGTTTTGGAGACAAAATATATTATTTTAGTTTTAAAAGAATTAATACAATTTACAAATTTTGTTTCTCTATGAATTTACATTTTCAAATTTGACTAAATATCTATTTGATGTTGTTATAATTGTAATATTTTCCAGCTAGTTAGCCATTTAGCTTGTACTAATTATTTTATTAGAAATAAATTTGATTAAAAATAAATTTGATTAAAAATGTAATATTTTATTTAACATGTTTTTTTATGAATTGTGAACTTAATTTATTATTTTCAATTGAAATGCAATTTTTTCTGGAAACTTTTCATTTTAGAAGGGTTGCATGATTATATACCCTTCTCACAGAAATTAGAACCTGCCCTTCAAATTTGATCACTGGTCTCCCTGCCTGAGAATTTCGTAGTGTTGCAGTTCTGCTGACTGCATCTTACGTGTCTCCCGAGTCCCGTTGACCACATTATGCATATCTCTTGACCGATGACCCGTCATGCATGGTAGTTGCATAAGGAAGTTTCTTTATTTTTCCTTCATGCTTCATGCATTGGACATGGATGGATATAAATAAATGTTGTGACAACTTTTGTCCCATTCTTCATGCATTGGACATGGATGGATATAAATAAATGTTGTGACATTTGAAATAAAGATTTGAAATAATTTAATGTCAAAGACATTTTTAAGGGTATGTATCTCCACACTATAATGTGTCAACCATAATATGCATGCTCTTATTCTCCTATATATTAATGTTTTTCTATTTGATTTTGTTTACATTTCTTATCTAATTTTCCTATTGTCTTTAAAATATAACTCACAAAGGTAAGCAAATCCAATTTCACTACACCCTTCAAAATTGCAATGCTTTCAAACTTGGTTATAAATAATGGATTGTAATGAATGAAGGACATACTCCAGTACAGTAAATTGAAAGCATACTTTGGTAGGAGATTAGCCTCTACTTAATTCATTGATTATGTCATTGATTTGCTTCAAGATGCCATGGACAACACAAGTTACACTTCAAATTAGAAACAACTTTGATGAATTTGAATGAGATGTTTCTTCAGGATGCAATTGATATGTTCATGTCTTAGGAGGATGATGATGGGTTTCATCTCTATCCTCCTCCCCTGAGTATCGTTACAAACCTTCTATTAAGTGCTCACCTATGTATTCAATTAACCCCTTGCATGTCCATCCATCGACTTGTAGTATACCTAGGGAGGTAATATGGGGTACCTAGGGAGGTATCCAATGGGAATGTAGCTATGTCTTATTAGTGGAAGTCATTTAATATATGATAATGTGGTCATTCAATGTAAGGTGGACTAGGCCCACTATGGTAGTTGGATGTAATAAATGTGAGAAGGCTCTCTAGAAGGTTCCTAGGAGATAGAGAGAGCTATATAAAGAAGCATAAGCAGTGTAATGAAACATAGTGAATAATATTGTGAATGTATCAAGCATTGCTTGAGGAGTTATCCTTCCTTAAGGATTAATATATGGTGTTACCCTACCTCAAGGGTTTTCTATATTCTTGTGTTCATATTATAGTGAATGGTTTATGGTTTATTCTTGTTCTTATTGGAGTATATTTGAAGATCTGGTATAGGTTATTTACAATTGGTATCAGAGCACTTTCCTTGGCAGACATTGTCGGCAAATATTTTTTATTTTTGCAGATTTTTTTTTTCGGAGAAGAAAAAAGAGGGTCGCGACATTCCATAAAATTTCGGTATATTTCTGTGCATAATTTACATAAACAGGTTGTCGATCTGATTTCCTCTTAGAAAAAAACTCAATTAAAAAAAAAAATCGTCCGAAACGGAGTTTGGGAAGTCAAGATATTGAAGTTTTAAAATCTGCAATTTTCAGGGTTTTTTCTGCGGACAACACTGCGATTGTTTTTATTTTTGTAGCAGCTGGAGGCCAAATTTGCCAAAAAAAATTAATGATATGAGTTCCTCTCAAAAATTCACCCAATTTAAAAAAAAAAACAACTCAGCTGAAACAGATTCCAGGAAGTGAAGTTATGAACATTTTAAATTCTGCAGTTTTTCACGGTTTTTTTCGGAAAAAAACCGTGATTTTCTGCAGTAAGTTATTTTTAACTTTAGTTTTTGTTGAAGATTTATTCCAAGCATGATATTTTTTTACTGTAAGAGATTATGGCCCTATTATTGAAGAATTTATAGAATCTCACAAGTCATTATGGAAAGGGAAGTGGACATCTTTTGTAGACTGGGGTTTCCAAGGTGATGCTCTCATATGGTGGAAATCATTTGACCATTCTGAGTGGATGTCATTTTCTGAGGAAGCAGTTGAAAAAATACTTTTAGATAAGTGGTCTCATACAAAGAGTAAGGATAAAGACATCACCAAGAGTTTATTTTCATGTGGAAAATTTATATTACAGGTTCATGGTTGTATTCATAAGGAGAAGGCTATTGTTTCTATTAACCCTAGTTGCATGCATAATTTTATCAATATTTAGTTGGTTAATAGATTGAAAATTCCTGCAAAGAATATCCAAAGCACACGGGTTTAGGGTGAAAATGTTAAAAAATTTAAATATTTGAAGCTCAGTATGGATAAATATGTGTTGCATTCAGATTTTTAGTCTATGGATATGGATGAAGTGGATATTGTTTTGTGATATCCTTGGATAGAATTAGTGGGTACCATTGATATTAATGTGCAAAATAAGTTTTTGAAGTTGTGGTACAAGAAAAATAAAATTACATTGCAGGATGTGTCTCTTAGTAAGAAAGAGGGGGACCCATGGAAGCTAGCAAAGAAGTTATTTTCGATTCTGAAGTTGAATCAAAGGCAGAGTCTACAGAAGGAAATGAAGAAAAACTACAGGAAGGACATAGTCAAGAAGCTAAGGAGGTCATTGACTCAAAGGCACATAGTGTTGCATATTTGAAGAAAAAAGAACAGATTCCTACAGTTGTTGTATATCGCCATCCACATCATATAGAGAAACAACAGTCATCAAGGCAAGGGCATGTGCATGCACACATTTATGCACCAGTAGGGAACCAAAAAGGAAACCAATCGAGAGGTGCATGGAGTCCTACTAGCACTACGGGAAGAACTCAAGATACAGAAACAATCCCATGGAAACCCCGACATGATGCAGAGCAAGATCAGGGTGGAAAGACAACAGATATACATCATGTTCGACTTCCATTGGGATGTATGGATGGTCGTACTTGGTACCAATGGGCTACATTGCTTAGCCGGTCATATTGTAGGGTTTATTCTCATGTTTCGAGGATGAAACATGTGAAGGGGGATGGAATGCAGTATACCTATGGAGGTAATATGGGGTACCTAGGGAGGTACCCAATGGGAATGTAGTTATGTCTTATTAGTGGAAGTCATTTAATATATGAGAGTGTGGTCATTCAATGCAAGGTGGATTAGGTCCATTATATTAATAAAGGCCCACTATGGCAGTTGGATGTAATAAATGTGAGAAGGATCTCTAGAAGGTTCCTAGGAGATAGAGAAAGCTATATAAAGAAGTATAAGCAATGTAATGAAACATAGTGAAGAATATTGTGAATGTATCAAGCATTGCTTGAGGAGTGTTATCCTTCCATAAGGATTAATATATGGTTTTACCCTACCTCAAGGGTTTTCTATATTCTTGTGTTCATGTTATGGTGAATGGTTTATGGTTTAGTCTTGTTCTTATTGGAGTATATTTGCAGATCTGGTATAGGTTTTTTACACGACTTGTCATCTCCTTCAATGCCATAGATGTTTTTCTACTCTTCTGCTAATTTATATGTACTTGTTGTGATTCAACCATGTACTGATCTTTTGCCAAGGGCCCTAACAATGAACTATTTTCCTCTATAATCCTACAATGGTTATCAATTGTGATTCCATTGCCACAAACAACAAACTCATGAATCATGTTGTATCCTACCATTGTGTAGGCATCCATTTATTCTAGGGAAGCAATAATGGGATCAACAAATGCAATCTCAATGTTTCCTTCACTGTCCATTGTAGGCACTCAAGACTTGGAAGATCACACGACTTTAGCCACATTTTCCAATCATCCACCCTATCTCTTCTTGTACACTCTTTTATCACAATCAATTTGTTAGCGTCTCCAATGTTTCCCTATCCAAATTAATTGTCAAAGTATTAATTCTAGCAGTCAAGATATCCAAAAGATGGAAATTTATGTCATCTCCCTTGCTGAATTATATGTCTATGGCATTGGCCCTCTAAGAGATGTCAAGCATAATGTATACAAAATAATTCTCATTTTCCACACTCATTTTACTTCCTCCTTTCAATTTGTTCATTTATAATCTCCTCCCACAATGCATCAAATTATTTGTGCACTTTCTTGATGTGTCCTCCAATGTCCTACAAATCCAAATACCCTATAGAAGGAATGAAATATTTGATATCAAAAGCATTGGATATAACACACAAACGATGCATATGTTTCCCCAATCCTTTAATGCCCACCAACTTACCCAACGAGGAATAGAGAAGACAACAAAGCAAAGTAGCATGAGGAGTTGGGCTCGGTGGTTGCACCAATAATTACCTATATTCATGCATGTGTTGACCCATCAACCCCAGATCTTTGTTTCCATTTATGACCCAAACCAAGCCAAACCAATATATATGTCTCTAATATTAATTGAGCTTGTGTTGTCATAAGTGAGTTTTTTTTTTATTGGAGACTCATACCTCAGAGCTACATGGGAAATGTTGTCCATATCGAAAACATATCATATGTTTAATGGTTTTTGTAATTGAATGAAAAAGAGTCCTTCATATGTTTTAGCAGGGTTAAACAACGATTTGAAAAATAACAAGAAGAAGACTAGTAACTTATCCCATGGGGGTTTGACGTTGTTGACCAATATATTATCATGTTCATTTATAAAGGGGGTTTTAAAATTGTGAAAAATAGAGTCAATA
>ML778481.1:184708-196648 GCA_009831015.1 Picea engelmannii | reverse complement strand
ATGTTTCTGTCCCCAAGGGTTAGGTATTCAAGGGTTCTACAGACAAGGGTTTTCCCTGTGCTATAGCTCTCTGATATACGTGCAGGGTCCAACAATAGTACTCGGCCCAATATCTCAGGGAACTAACTAAGGAGGATAGACCGTACCCTTAGCTGTACTACCCGACTACCCAGGTAATAGAGAGTATCTTCCCGAGTGTTGTTCTCGGTGACACTATAGCAGTCAGGAGGTCAATCGATTTATCTAAAGAGGGATTCAGGTAATCTAGGACGATCTGTACACAGATGTTGTCTATTTTGCTACCACTCGAAGGGGTACCAACAGGGGTTATAAGGGTGGCCAACAGATGTGCGCTTAAGTACCACTTGTATTTCCTGCGTGTATGAATCCTTCAACCGTGGGTTTATGCACGTAATGATAGATCTCTGTGGCTTAAAGACATCATAATATGTCTCTACCCTGAAAAAAAATTTAACCCACACTTTCTGCCGAGGAAAGTGCTCTGATACCACTTGTAATATACCAGATACAAAATTTATGCAGAACAAAAATAAAATGCTAGTAATGGTAGAATAACAACAATATAACCAGAACATTCACCACAATAACACCGAAATGATATAAGAATAACAACAGAAATAGCAGTTTGAATCTGAAAGCAATGTTCACGGGCCTCTTCGAGGGGTCAACCTCCAGTTGAGAAGAGCTCTATTACAATAATATCCAAGCTAGGGTTCTCATACCCTCGACTCCTATTTATACTAAAAATAAGCATCTAGAGGAAGATCCTTCTAGAAGTAGAAGCTTCTATTAGGTCTTCTTACATCCGCCTTATTCTATTTTATTGAAAGGCCTTATTAATATTGACCTTTATTACATCTGAATATATTGTTCTACCTAGGTGAGGGTTAGGACCCTAACATGATGTCTCGAGGCCCTCAGGTTGAATACATGGAGTGCTAAGAGATAGATGAGTATACAGATCCCCTTCTCTTACCACATATCACCATTTGATCGACGATAGAAGTGTCCACCACACCAACTTGGCCCATAGAGGACAAAAAGTCTTGCTTCATGAAGTAACACGTATGGTCTCATGGTAAGTGTCATTTTAATAATTGAAGCATTTGAGAATGTTGCAAAGAGTCCTTGCTTGATTACGAAAACATTTGCTTGGAAATTATACATTTTTCCTCATTTCACCTTGATGGTTGAGATGGTTTCCTAGTAAGTGGGTTGCCCTCGGGAAAAGGGTTGCTTCCAGGGGGTCTCTTTGAAGGGTCATCATACCATTCCCACACATACTTACTGCTTTCCACACTTCCTCCCCTCAGTTTCCTAATATTTTGGGTTTTTTGGATTATTGACCCGAAGAAGGGATTGTACCTCATTTCATGGGAAGAAGAGGCTAAATTCCTAGAGGTGTTGTAGTTGGAAAAAGTTAAAATCCATAGATCATCCTCTAGATGCTTTTCCTAAGGTCCTGAGAGAAATGAAACACCTCTCCATTAAAATCAAAGACCTGTAAAATAAAACAATAATTAATAAATGTCCCTCTTGTTGAGGGAATTCATTTGCGGTGTCTTTTACTTTCCTTGCACAGGACACTCAATGTGTTCCTAGCTTCAAGTGGCATTGTAGTGATTCTTACTTTCCATTGCACATAGCACTCAATGTTTTTGACCATAATAAATTAATGGAAATAAAGGGCTTGGAAAAATGTTGCATTGCAAATGAGGATGCAACACACCCTCCACAAACGAATCCATAAATGAGACAATATGAACCATTGACATGTCAAAAAACCCATGCCCAAAAGTCTTAACTCCATCCACCTCATAATCATTACATGACTTAGAGAGGGCCTTCTTCGAAATCTTTCCTTGACTTAGGGATTGGTCTACCCAATAGGGCACCATGAAAACCCTCCCATACTTAAATTTGGAAAGTTGTATAAGGTCTTTGAGCATTTGTTTAGTTTGAAAAGGGGGGATTTAATGCACATGTTTGGGTGGTTCTTTTATTAAATGTGGATTACTTGGAATGATACATGTGACTTGTGGACCCTTGGAGGGTGTACTTGTTTATATTTGTAGGTCCTTTCTAGGTGTAAGCTATTCCATGGAGGATTGTTCCTTTTTGACCTTTATGAGGGGTTGAAAACTCCAAGGATAGACGCCATGCCCCATAAGATGGGTAGAGGACCCCATAGCCATTGCATATATGAGATGATGGATGTCACCTTTGGATAACCTTGGAAAACATTAGAGGATGGTAGTGTAGCCCTTGGAACTCAGATGTTGGCCTTTGTAGGCCCAATATGTCACCTTCCAAGGCTTGATTTCATGTGAAGGCTATGGTTTTGATGGGATTCATGGTCCGATAAGAAAGATGATGTGGTCTGAAGAGGTTATATGCATGACATGCCATTATAGAGCATGATAGATGGACACATGGCCTTTGGAGGCCCAATGATTTGCATCTAGAGGCTCAAAGTCTCACTTTTGTGTCCTAGTGTCACCCTTTAGGGAATGACATCACCCTTCTAAGGGATTTATTTTCTATGTTTTCATATTGTGTAAGTTGTAAAGGAAAATAGAGGAGGCCACCCTCCTTTTAACTTGTTGTTGACTTTTTATGTGGACAAATTAGGGTTAGATGACCGTGTATAAATAAAGGTCATCTCACTCTTATTTTATCATCACTTGAGAATTACATAAGACTCTTGGCTGAAATTTTTTCCCTACTTGGGAAATTCATTATATCTCTTCTTTGTTGCATTTTGGATGGAATACTTGCCTGTTGGTGAAAAAAGGCTATTGCTACCTCTTGGATGATTTTTCTTGGCAATGTTGGTGGAATATCTTGTAAGGATTTTTCATGTTATCTCTTGGATTAGGTAAGGAATTTATGAAATTGTATGTGTTTCTTCTTACTTTAAAGGTTGTTTTTTCAAACCCTTGGAGAAGTATAAAGACATACACCCTCCATCAAGGACCTCTCTTTTATTGTCATTGAAAAGGCTATTTAAAAGGTTGCTACTAGGAGTTAAAAGGCTTACACCCTTGTAGATTTACCTTGCTAAAGATTTCTTACTCTAGGGAGTAAAAACGATTACACCCCTAGAGGAGTAACAAACCCTATCTTATAAAAAGAGACTCCATTAACCCAATAGATAAGGCACTAGTCTATTTGCACTGGAGATTGAATATTCATGCATTGGTAAACACGATTTCAAGGAGACTGGATTGTTTAAGTTTGGATATAATTTCCATATGTTATAAGCCCTATTGTGCGATTTACCAAGTGATTGAGCTGCTTGAATAAACATTAATCTACAACCAATAGGGTTGCAACAAACTTATATTTCTCTTACTCTTTACTCACTTTTCTACCACTGAAATTTACTTGTAAGCCTTGGTAATTGTTCTATTGGTTATAAGTTATTTTTTTGGGTGGTTTACTTGTTTGATTTAATGGATAGAATTTGTTGTTGTATAATAATTTTTCTACAACCATAGAATGGTTAAAAATACTTGATGATAACTCTCATTTACATCCCTCTCTTACTGTCAAATTCTTGGTTCAAATATTGGAGGATTGTTTACTCATTTTTAGTCTAATTTTCCAACATCACATACTTGATTTTGATAGTTTAATTTGTAGTTTTTATAACTTGTTTATTGATGATTTATATCTCCATACTGCTGAAATTTTGGGATAGTAAGGTTTCTCGTTGATTCCCCACTAATTTTGAGGCTTGTATCTTCAAATATTGTCTTGTTCGGGCAAGTCTAACATTGTTTCTCAGGTATGCAACACTTGACAACCATTTACCATCTCACAAGACTTTTTTCCTAGCATCTTTCTCATATTTAAAGTTTACCCATAGGGGTACCCTTCAACATCTTTCCTTCTCCCATTGCGATCCCCCTAGGGTCACCTGGGAAGCCTCCCTTGTGTTGGATTCATCCTTCACTAAAATGAGGGGGACATCTATTGAGGTGAAGATTATAGTTGTTCCCAGTTGTTTCACACATCCATGGGTTGTGTTGGGATTTTACCAAACTACAGATTGTGCGATAATGTTTTTGGTTTCGTTGTCGGGGAGGATTTTGAATCCTTTCCGATCCCATAATGACACTTGGAAAGTATATCCCAAAGTATTTATCCATAGCTTTTCTGGTGACTTCATTTGAGGAAAGTTCCTTTTTCACTTTTGATGAACTTGTCTTGAAGTTCATCTGGAAACTCCACATCTTGAGAACCCATCTTCCCAAAAGAAACTCCCCCCAGGAAGGTTTAAGTCTTCCGAGGTCTACAAAAGAAGACTTCCTCATAATTCTCCCGTTGTCAAAACCTTGTTCCAAGGTAATCTTCCCCTCACTCTAATGGTTCATTATTGGTTTAGCATCCTTTAAAAGCCATTATATATGGCCACCATCCCCGGGGTTTCCAATACCATGCCCAAAGAGTCTCACAAATGGTTTCCAAATTTCATGGGGAACAATGTTGTTACACCAGAAGAGAATCTTGACTCCATTATTGTGGCCATGGAAGATAATGGATAGAACATGAATATGTTGTGATGAAAATACTAGCTATGTATCTTGATGAAGATGTCAAAAAGTGGTATAAATGATTTCCCTATGATCACTTGGCATCCTAAGAATATTTCATTAAGTTGTTCAAAGGAAGATGGAAAACATAATACTATTGACACAATTCAAACAAATTAAAAAGAAAAAAGAGAACGAAACGGTGAAGGAATTTGATGTTAGATTTGAAAACTTGCATAGTCAGATCCCAAAGGACTTCTACCCACAAGAAGAAAATGTTTTTTTTCTCTAGTTGAATTCCTTTAAAGGTGAATTTGGTTTTATCCTGTAGTAAAAGATGCTTGACATTTTGGTGAAGGCCAAAGAGTATAGTGTGCACATTGAAGATCCTCTTATCAGTTCAAATATTGAGCCTTTTCATCTCCCTCGTGCTATATCAGAAGCAAAGACAAAGAATTCAACCAACAATGTACAAGATCTAGACACACTCTTGGCTTATAAGTTTGATCAAATGAATGCTCATTTTATCCAAAGTCAAACTCAGATAATCAACAAGTTGAAAAACTCGGAGAGACATCATGCTTCCTGTTGAGTCTCATGATTGCCACATTTTCATCCTCTTTTCCTTTCAACATTCATCACATTTATCCATATTCTACCACTCCATAAACCATTCATTAATACCATTTTCATAATTAAATATGGGTTTAACCTTGTTATTTTCCAAATCATTTATTTTAGTATTAAAAGGGAATTTGTGATTAAATATTATAAAATTGACATGTTTTCATATATCTCAAAAATGTGTGAGGTTTATCATGTGTAGGAATATGTGAAGGATTAATTCAAAAGAATTCTCGAATACTTCCTCCACCATTTCAAGATGTGAGGAGATAATTCAATCTTGATCCAAGGAGAAGATCATGGAGATTTGGTTGTCGTATCTTATCCAAGATATATGAGAGATATGCGTGAGGATTTGAAGGGATTATATTTTGTAATAAAGCGAAATGGGTTGAGAGAAAAGTGGATCTGTAATTATGAGATGTTTATCTTATTTTCAAAGATCTCATATATAAAAGAGAGTGCCTTCTCTTCATGAGAGGGAATGAGAATCATTATTATGTATATTGAGGAGAGAATTATTATTATGTAGATTAAGGGAATTGTTATGAGATAGGTTCTTGAGGAGAATTGTTATGATGTAGATTGCATTCATGAAGAGACTCCTTTTGTAAACCTACCCGTTGAAGATTAATGCAAGTTTGGATTCAGTGATTTTGTCTCTCTTAGAAGTTATCATCTGTTGATCTAAAAGCTTCCATGTTGGCATCGGCAAGGGCCACCGATCCCGCTTGGTAAGCTTATTGTAAATTTTTAGTGTAGATTTTCATTTCATGTATTTGTTATTTTGATTTCATGTTATTTTGTTTGATTTCACTATTCGAATTTGTTGCAAAGTGTGGTAATGCAGGAACAGTTGGATCTCCATATTTCACCATACATGAGCTTTAATGGAGCATTCCACTTATTAGTTTAGTTGCTCCAGGAGATAGAATCAAAGTTCATATTTTCTTTTCATGAGCCATCAATGAACATGTCCATCACCTGAGCAAGAGCTTTTGCTTTTTTATGAGTTTTGCTTTCCAACTTTCGTATTGTGTGAAGATTGTCATTTTTAAAAGTGTGTTGGTTTCTAAATGGTTTTCTTATATAGATATACTAAACAGACATAGGAACCTATCTAGTATCGGCACATATAGTGCATCAACTCTACTGATTACAAATCCCGGTTGATAATTTATGTTTGGTAATATATTATGCAAATAATTGCACCAACATTTTGGCGTCATTGTTGGGGAGTTGTAAACGGTAATAGGTAGTATTTGTATTAGATTACTTTAATGGTTTTGGATTGGTTTTATGGATGACCTAAGGGTGGAGAGAAGACAATAAGACGTGCGGGAAGAGCCCACGCATCCACTTTGGTGGGGTTTCTCCAAAGTTAGGTTGTCCTCTTCCTTTTATGCAGAAGTGTGTTTGTACTTATTTTATGCAAAAGTGTGTTTTTATTTATGAAAATTTAGTTTTTATTTTTTATAAGATAACTTGTGTGAATAGATAACCTGGTGACAACAAGGTCTCAGTAACACAAGGAGTTCAAGTTTGGCATGTTTTATTTTTACAAATAGTTTTAATTTCTTAGTTTTAAATCTTTGATGATAAATCAATCTCCTTTTTCGATATGGTTTATCTACGAGTGTAAGATTGGAATAGCTCACTTAGATCCTTGCAAAAGTTGGGATCTCCTCTTCTCACAAAGAGGAGATCTTGACAACAACCGAGGGCTTAATTACTCCTCCAACAACAAATGATGAATCAACATATGAAGAAGCTTGCATATTCAATGATGAACAATTATGTGAGCAGGAGATCGAGGAGGATAATGAGGAGTTGCGACACGATCTGAGGAGTGAAAAATATGCCTACGAAAGCATTATCGAACGATGGTTTCAAGCAGGTACCAGGTTAGATCCATTTAGTTTTTCTTTTTATTTTGTTAATTTACAGTTTCGACACTTAATTTCGTACGTTTATGTATATTTTCGATTGTCAATTGCGAAATTCACAGTGAACATATTCTTATTACTGTTGTTCTTATGGTTACATTGGATCTTTGACTACACTTAATTAATCTCTAATTTTTAATTAGCGTAGTGTAGGTAGGACTTTGCTTTCAAGTTTTTTTGAATAAGTATGCTCTCCTCTGCGCTTTGTGTGATCTCGAGGATCAGAAAGCAGGATGTCTCTAACGTTTCCAGGAATGAATTAGTTGATGATTTACAAACATACTTAATCAATTTTTCATCTTCAATTTGCAAATCATTATGTCTCCATTTGCTAATAAATATATTCTCTTTAATTTTATTTGAATTTGTTTTCTTTTTAAGAATAATGCAATTAGAAAAAAAAAGGGATAAAACACCAAATGCTTCAAGTTAAATTAGGATTCTCATTTTTTTTATTTATAGGAATAAAAATAAAATAAAAAAATAATTTTTTTTATAATAAAAATTAAAATATTAAAATTTAGCTTTGTGATTGTGTTTTGATTTTATAGCTTTGTAGGAATAAAACATTAAAATATATATAAATAAATAAATAAAAGCACACTCAGATAGGTTTTTTTATTCTTTATTTTATTTTTACAAGCAACCAGTTCGAGCATCAAACAAAAAACGAACTGATCATTCTTATTCCTAGTGTCTCAAATCATACGAAAGTCAACAAGACTTATTCAAACATTAAAAATTATAAATCAAGCATGTCCAATGAATATGGTGGCCATTCACTCTATCAACCTGAGAGTGGAACTGTAGAACCAGAAAAGAAATGTGAGGAGAAGAAACAATAATCTAATCTGAAATGAACCAGACGGAGATCCAAGAACTCACGCTTGATTTTCATCTCGGAAGTGAACAGTTGTTTCAGATTCCAACTAATCAAAGAAAAAAACATAAATGGACACACTGGATGGAGAGAAAGCATGATGCATATAACTTAAAGAAGGAAGGTGGCTCCTCCAAGCAAGCTGGCCCCAAAGACAACCATGGTCTTCTCTAACGTAGTTGTCTTCGCGGCTCCACTGTTCGGTGGCAAAGCAGTGCCTGGGCCTGTGGCCAAGGGGCTCGACGCAGGAGTCTAATCGGCGGGTGATGATGTTGCGCTTGGTGTTTTGGCAAATTCTGAAGGGGCAGAAGCTTGTGGAGATGTTGTGGGTCAAATTTCCCGCTTCTGATGATTTCCAAGAGTGTGCTCTCTGTATTTTTGTTGCCTCAATTTCTTTTCCCATTGGACAAGAGTCAAAGTGGGAAGAAAAGGTAAGTTTTATAGCTGAATAAATTGGCAAGGAAGGGCCACAATATCATGGGCAATTCTTGTCGGGATCAGTGGACGAGAATGAAATATAGATATGAAATATCTCAAGTTTTTGTGGGTGGTTGCAAGACTAAATTCCATTTATTTTTGATTTTGTATTAATATGATTTGCAACAATCTTATGAGATACGATATCCACCCAATATTTTGGCACCCAAATCTTGCACGACATCTGTTTAAATCTTTACGTATGAATCTTTCAAATACTGTTTTGATCAGTTGTTATTTAATTCTATCCTCCATATGGATAAATAAAGATTGAAATCTGTTTCCAAGCCGCAATAGTATTCTTGATTTCTATTGAATCTCAACGGGCACAAGCTCTCATTGCAGAAGTACTCACAAAAACCATTATCCTTGTTCTCGGGGTGAGATCTACATTAATAGATATATTTATCCCAACTGCAACTGCTTTATTCATATCTGCTCATTTTCATTTCTTACTTATCGACATGATGCGATTCAATTCCACAAACTTCAATGGACTATTTACCTAAGAAGTTATAGGCACCAGAAGAATGTCGTCATTCGAGAGGATGGAATGGGATCTCAATCCTGAACATCCCCAAATGATAATTGAACATACTTTTATCATATCATTGGCTACTCTGGTAATTTGGATCCACCCTAGCCATCTGAAATCTCCACAAGGCAACTCGTCTCACTTTGGAAACATTCGACTCACTTTGGCACCACTTGTCGGGTTCTTTCCTGTGCCTCTACCAGAAGAGTATCCTCCCATATCTCGTGCCATCGGTTCCATTTGAGAGTCGCCGTGGTAACTGCTTTCTATGTCTCCAATATTCCCACCTTGCAGCACTGCATTTGCCTCCTGACCTGGGTCAGTTCACACATTACACACAGACGATTCATGGCTCTTGACCAAAACACCTTCAGATCCTACTATCTTCTAAAGAAGAATGGCACAAGAAAAACGTCTGCAGTAGAGAGATTGTTTTGAAAGAAAAACATGTAAAGAAAGTGAGTATTATGAAGATATGAAGATTGTTCAAATCTACGCAAAAATCTGGCGCTTTTTCATTATCACTTAGCAGAATATGTATGTCGAATAATGAGAATATCACCTTGCAGATACTATTGTAACATGTGTTATGAAGTTATTAAAAATGAGCAACCATATGATCATATACCTAATTTTAGTGCTGCAGATGCTTTACGACTTACTGGTATTGGAAGGAATGAATTTATTAATATCATGAACAAGTGCAGATCTAAGAAAATTATGTGGAATCTTAACAAATCAATAGTTAAAGAGTTGATACCAACGTAGCCAGTTGACTTCCCAATTGAACCATGGTGGGGTGTCTGTCTTGTCGATTTTACCTTGGAGGAATTTCGGAAACTTACAGAGGAGGAGACGTCAACAATAGATAAAATCTGCAAAGAGAAGAAAATTCATTTGTATTATTTGATCTTGAAATCATACGGGGTCTATATCGAAGAAGATTAGTATACTTCGATGTCCCTATTTATCCAGATGACCATTTAAAAGTTTCAAAGCTTCAAAGATTTGTTTCAAACAGGGAGAAGTCATATGAAGATCCCACAGAAGAGATATTGTATGCACTTTTTGTGTTTTCAAGTGAGCATGCAACAGTTGCCACATTGGCTACAACATTACAAGCTGATTTGTGTCATCTTCAGGTTGTGGCATCTATTGTGTGTAGGTTAGGATGGGAAATAAAATTCATTGATCCTGCTGTTGTTAGTAGTTTGAGCAATAATGATGATGATGGCACTTATTTGACAAGCCTTGGTGCTGAGAATCCTTTGAGTCGAAGAAATTCAGATTTCTAGGCAGATGTACTGAGTGGTGATATCTTAAAGGTAGCTTGGAAATAATAGAAATAAACAAAAATATTTTTATTTTTGCATTTTCTTTGGGTGTGTGATATAAAATAAACCAAAAACAATAAGAAACAAGCAAAAAGAAAAACAACAAATACATAAAAAACATAAAAATAAGAAAACTTGTATCAAACATTGCAATTGGACATTTCACTAATTCCTGACAACAATATCAAAACATGTTTTTATGATTAGCATTAATTTGTTTTCTTAAAGTCACTTCAAAGATGAAATAAGCGTGCAACGACAACAGGTACAAAAACACATTTTATTTCTTTAATTTGCCGCTTTCATACTTAAATCTCGCATTTTCTGTTTTACGATGATCTCACAAATTCGATTGCAGGATTAGTACTAAGTTTGATTGTAGGAATGAAGATGCTCGCATTCCATGCCACAGTGATTCTCAAGAATCACAAAACTCTTCAGAAAAGCATGTTTTATTAAAATCTTGAAGGAGCTAAATTTGTCATCGCACATGTCATGACGTTTGTCACTACACTGCCATCTTTCATAAAACCATCACGCCATGACATGATCATTTACATTTCTCTTTCCAAGCTTATTTTTCACCTATGCGGGAATCCACTTTCCATCGCCTTATCCTTCATGACTTCGCACGTGCCTATATTTCTGAGTTGCATACATCCCTTTATCTTTTTCATTTCATTTTTCCTTGTCAATAAAACTATCCATCTCCCTTTCCATGATTCTATTGCCTTGCCATAAACGTTGTTACTACTGAGATCGTTCATATAGTCCTACCAAATATTTTTACAAACTCACGTTGACTGATGTGGGATTCCTTAAGGCTCACCTTTCAACAAGTCTTGCCCCATCGACCTCAACACCTTACCTGGGATATATACTAGAGTTCCTTTGGAGTACCTGGAGGCTTGCATACCTTAATGACAAGTTCTCTCGCTGACAATCATGGGAATACATCATTGTCCCTTGATCGTCAGATCTTGCAAGTGGCTCGACAATAGCTCATTCATTCGCACTTTGCAAGATGTACTCGAGTACCTTGGCACTCATTGACATCAATGGTGAGTTTGCCTCGCATTGGTTAACAACATTCATCAATGGTCGGTAATCCAATGACTTCTCTTCATGCTCGACATCGACACATTCATTCGCATGACTAGAATTGTACCATCAGGTTTCACAGTAGGTAAAGACTATACACTTTTCCATGACTCCTCAACAGTTATAGCAGCATGACTTTAGCTACATGAGAGTACTACAGTTCCACTTTCATACTTCCTCTTTTCCATGATTCATCAGTAGCAGTTCAGATTCCTCCACTTCACATTCTCTGATCTAGCAGTTACAACAGTCGCAGCTACAACATCAGTCACCTTTCACTTGATCATGCAACAATGACATCTTCCATGCTCCAACAGCCGCATCAGCCATATTCTTATTACATAGTTCATCTACTTTTTGGGTAAGTGGAGGTATGTTGTTTTATACCCTTTAATCATGCAATTCCTTACATGCTAGAGTGAATGAATTTGGAAAATTCCCTCACCATGAACATTCCATTTCCTTTCTTCTTTTCGTACACATA
>ML778481.1:167594-184353 GCA_009831015.1 Picea engelmannii | reverse complement strand
TTTCATCCTCTTTATTGTTAAAAAAATATAATCATGCATAACCAAAATTGAAAAGAAGAATTTTTTTTTTGCAACGTTGCATGAGGACATGCAACAAGTTCAGTTGGGGGGTATGTTGAGTCTCATGATTGTTGCATTTTCATCCTCTTTTCCTTTCAGCATTCATCACATTTATCCATATTCTACCACTCCATTAACCATTCATTAATACCATTTTCATAATTAAATATGGGTTTAACTATATTATTTTCCAAATCATTTATTTTAGTATTAAAAGGGAATTTGTGATTAAATATTAGAAAATTGACATGTTTTCATATATCTCAAAAATGTGTGAGCTTTATCATGTGTAGGAATATGTGAAGGATTAATTCAAAGACTTCTCGAATACTTCCTCCACCATTTAAAGATGTGAGGAGATAATTCAATCCTAATCCAAGGAGAAGATCATGGAGATTTGGTTGTCGTATCTTATCCAAGATGTATGAGAGATATATGTGAGGATTTGAAGGGATTATATTTTGTAATAAAGGGAAATGGGTTGAGAGAAAAGTGGATCTGTAATTATGAGTTGTTTATCTTATTTTCAAAGCTCTCATGTATAAAAGAGAGTTCCTTCTCTTCATGAGAGGGAATGAGAATCATTATTATGTAGATTGAGGAGAGAATTATTATTATGTAGATTAAGGGAACAATTATGAGATAGGTTCTTGAGGAGAATTGTTATGATGTAGATTGGATTCATGAAGAGACTCCTTTTGTAAACCTACCTGTTTGAAGATTAATGCAAGTTTGGATTCAGTGATTTTGTCTCTCTTAGAAGTTATCATCTGTTGATCTAAAAGCTTCCATGTTGGCATCGACAAGGGCCATCGATCCAACTTGGTAAGCTTATTGTAAATTGTTAGTGTAGATTTTCATTTCATGTATTTGTTATTTTGATTTCATGTTATTTTGTTTGATTTTACTATTGGAATTTGTTGCAAAGTGTGGTAATGCAGGGACAGTTGGATCTCCATATTTCACCATACATGAGCTTTAATGGAGCATTCCACTTGTTAGTTTAGTTTCTCTAGGAGATAGAATCAAAGTTCATCTTTTCTTTTCATGAGCCATCAATGAACATGTCCATCACCTGAGCAAGAGATTTTGCTTGTTTATGAGTTTTTCTTTCCATCTTTCGAATTGTGTGAAGATTGTCATTTTTAAAAGTGTGTTGGTTTCTAAATGGTTTTCTTATCTAGCTATACTAAACAGACATAGGAACCTATCTGTTATTGGCACATATAGTGCATCAACTATATTGATTACGAATCTCGGTTGATAATTTATGTTTGGTAATATATTATGCAAATAATTGCACCAACACTTCCCGAAGACCTCCATTTATCAGGCAACAAAGGGAAAACATAGGTTGGAAATTAAAGCCAAAACAAGAGGCAAAGACCCTTGACACTTTAAATCCCATTGTAATGGTTAGCACAGAGGGATCATCATGGTGTTTTCCTTGCGAAAAATCCTCATTCAGAAGATGAATTCCCAAGACAAAGGGAAGAAGAATATTCAAGATCTATGGACAGGTTGAACGTCATTGGTTCAAATTTTTCCCTCCGTGATGATGAGTACATGGATATTACAAATGAAAAACTTGAGGAAATCAGGAAAAGGGTAGATAGACAAGATCGATTGAAAGTTCTAAACGAAATGGACGAATTCTTGAAGGATAAGCTAAGAAAAAGGGAAATCTTGACATATTCAAGAAGAAACAAAGTACCATCTCCACCACCTCAAGCCACAAACGAAGTGTTAGTCCCTCCACATCAAACAACAAAGGAAGTGTCTCCACCTCCTCCACCTCCAATTTGTGACTTACTCCCATATCCTGCACTAGTAGACGAGGAGCTTTGCTTGAATATAGATGTACCAAGTATGATAGGAAAGATGAATATGTCAGTACCCCTTGTGGAAATGTGCAAGATTTCTTTTGTGAGAGAAGAAGTTTTGAAAACCGTGAATGTACAAGATGAGGCTCAACGACTTGCATCTAAAGGTTCAACGTCTCAATTTTGAGGCCCAATGTCACCCTTTAGGGCATGAAGTCACCCTTCTAAGGGATTTATTTTATGTATTTTCATATTTTGTAAGTTGTAAAGGAAAATAGAGGAGGTCAACCTCATTTTAATTTGTTGTTGAATTTTTATGTGGATAGATTAGGATTAGATGACCTTGTATAAATAAAGGCCATCTCACTCTCATTTTATCATCACTTGAGAATTACATAAGACTCTTGGTTGAAATTTTTTCCCTACTTGGAAAATTCGCTATCTCTCTTCGTTGGTGCATTTTGGATGGAATACTCGTCTATTGGTGAAAAAAGTCTAGCACTATCTCTTGGATTCTTTTTCTTGGCAATGTTGGTGGAATATCTTTGATAAGTAATGGTTTTTCATGTTATCTCTTGTATTTGGTAAGGAATTTATGTAATTGTATGTGTTTCTTATTACTTTCAAGGTTGTTTTGTCAAACCCTTGGAGGATTATAAAGGCATACACCCTCCATCAAGGACCTCTCTTTTATTGTCATTGAAAAGGCTATTTAAAAGGTTGCTACAAGGAGTAAAAATGCTTACACCCTTGTAGATTTACCTTGCTAAGGATTGTTTAATCTAGGGAGTAAAAAGGCTTACACACCTAGAGGAGTAACAAACCCTATCTCATAAACAAGAGACTCCATTAACCCAATATATAAGACACTAGTCTATTTGCATTGGAGATTCAATATTCATGCATTGGTAAATGTGATTTCAAGGAGATTGAATTGTTTAAGTTTGGATCTAATTTCCATATGTTATAAGCCTTCTTTTTCCCTAAGGGCGTATTGATTTACCAAGTGATTGAGATTCTGTAATAAACATTAATCTACAACCAATAAGTCTATAGAAAACTCATCTTTCTCTTACTCTTTACTCCCTTTTGTACTGCTGAAATTTACTTGTAAGCCTTGGTAATTGTTCTACTAGTTATAAGCCATTTTTTGGGTGGTTTGCTTGTTGATTTTAGTGTCTAGAATTTGATGTTGTATTATAATTTTTCTATACCCATAGGGAATTTACAAATACTTGATAATAACTCTCATTTACAAACTCCTCTTACTGTTAAAGTTTTGGTTGAAATATTGGAGGATTGTCTACTCATTTTTAGTCTAATTTTCCAACATCACATACTTGATTTTGATAGATTAATTTGTATCCATTATAACTTATTTACTTCTGATATATATTTCCATACTGCTGCAATTTTGAGACAACAAGGTTTTGTTTCTTATTCCCCACTGGTTTTGAGGCTTGTATCTTCGAATATTTTCTTGTTTGGGGCATGTCTAACATTGTTTTGCAGGTACACAAAACTTGGAAACCATTTACCATCTCACAAGACTCTTTTCCGAGCCTCTTTATTATCTTTGACCTTGACCCATAGGGGTACGCTTCAACATATTCCCTTCTCCCATTTCAATCCCCCTAGGTTCACCCAGGAAGCCTCCCTTGTGAGGGACTCGTCCTTCACTAAAATGAGGGGTACATCTATTGAGGTGATAGTGATAGTTGTTCCCAATTGTGTCTCACTTTCGTGGTTTGGTTTGGGCTTTTCCCAAACTACAAATTGTGCAATAAAATGTCTAACAAAGTGGTTAAGGTCCAATATACATGGTTTGATGTTCTAAGGGTAGTGTCCCCCATTATTGTTTGTTGATATGGAATCATTGAGTTGTTTTCACTGAACACAAAGATTATTATTTGAGTGATTAAGATCAATTATAAAAAAATGTATACTTACATTGAAATATCCTATTAAGAATGGTATTGTTAGAAATTGGGATGACATGGAGGATATTTGGCATCACACATTCTACAACGGGTTTCTTAGAAAGAACATCATGAACATATTATTGAAGCTCCTCTTAATCCCAAGGAAATAATAGGCATGATGGCTTAGATTGTGTTTGATACTTTTACTATTAATTTTATTTATGAAGCAACGACATGATGTCTCAAACCATGTTTGAGACTTTTAAAAGTAGAGTGATCACAATAAAAAAGGCTCATCAAGGAATGGATTAGACTAATTTGATATTAATTGCTATATATAACTATTGGTTATAGGACATGGTTTTCAATTAAGTCTTCCAAAATTATATTTTTAGTAGTTTTCCTGATGCATTAGATTCACATGTGAATTTTGAAGCATGCATAGGGGATGGAGGAAAATCAGACGGGCACTTTCAGATTCTTGATTTGTCAATTTTTCACAGTTTCTATTTTTAGAAACTTGGTATTTTTCAATAGAAGAAGATGGTATATTTGGATACCCATTGGGTGATAGGCTTATCGTTATTAAGTTAAGTATTATTTCATACTCAAATGTATTGTAGAAAACATATTTTACTGTAGAAAGGTTGATTGCATCTCCATAAATGTGTTGGATGGCTTATTTCAAGCCAATAACTATTTTTGAGGTTTGATTAACAACCATTCTATAAAGAGCAAGGAAAAATGAAATTATAAAAAGAAATGTGAGAAATGTGCATTGACTATATTTTGTTGATTCACCCCCAACCCCCTTCTATGACTTCAGGGAAGACCCAATTGTAGATTTAACTAAATAGGCCTTTGCATTTAACCAACATATTGGTATCTTTAAATAAATATGCCTTTGCATGCAGTCAAGTATTGACCCAACCTAACCATTTTTTCTGATGAATCCTTCAATGTTTCAATGATCATGGAAGGTGTATTATAACACATTAAGAGGAGATTCCTAGATGTGAGGGTACACTATTCTGTCCATTAGTAGATAAAACATATAGGAATGTGGATTCTTTATTTAGTTGTGATTTAGAAACCTAGGAATGAGAGAATGTCTTACTAGGTATCATTTTTCCTTATAATTTAATTTGCATTGTGAGATTGTTCATTTATGCTCTTTCATTTTTTTTAATGAATGTTACATATGAAACACCATCAAGCATAGTGAAAAAATTAATTCTCAGGGCTCTATTCATGTCGAGGTTTGAACCTATTTCACCAAAATGGCGACAATCTCATCCACATACACTTTAATTAATTTCTTCTCAAGTATTATCCATTTTCATCAATATTAATTTCTACAATATACTGCGAGTCCACGATATGAGGACTTTGGCAGTTCAAATCTTGATTTGTGGAAACCTGCTACCCATATTTTGTGCCAAACTTTTAGTGCTTCTAGTCGTGGTCGTAATTTTGACATGTTCAAGAAGATATATCCAAAGAAAGGTGATAGGTTGGCTCAAATACAATGAAATCATTTAGTGTTCGTTCATTACAACTGTCATCTTTGAAAAAAAATGATCTGTAAACCGTCGTGGATATTCCAGTGGGTAGTTCGTCACAACAAATCTAATAAAATACCAAAATATTTATTGTGAAGGTTAATTTCCTTTAGATCTAAAATTATTTAATTACTAGTGTTGTGCTTAAAATGTATGAAATAGCTGAAATGTGAAAACTAGAGAAACATAAATAAATACCCAGACACCATACACAAATAAACAAAAGATATAACCTAGTGTTGATGGGGAAGAATTTCCCTTCAACAATAAGGGGTAGTCCCTAGTACATGGTTCTAATTAGACTATGCACAGTTTGGTTTTGGAGACCTATCCAGATTCTAGCCCAATTGCCATTACTAGTTATGAGGGGTGATTGGATGGTTGGTGAATGCAATGAAAATGCAAATGTGATCTAACTAAGTGCATAAATAAATCTAAACTAACATATCCTAGCTAAGATAATTTAAAGTAATCAATTGATCAGTTGTAAATGAAACTAATCCCCGCAAATAAATTCACCCAGATAGTTGTTATGAAGCAACAAGGTTAAACAACACATGTATGTAGAAACATAACCAGATTAGTCTAAATCATGCAATTACATACATAAGAAACTCTTTATCTCAAGGAAAAATATAAGAAAGAATAAGAAAAGATGCAATAATAATTCAATTTGCATAAGAGCAATCTATATGAAAAAAGACATATTATAGCACATGTAAACAATACATAGTTAGTTGCAAATAGTTTACAAAAACCACCATTTATAATGGTTCTTCTCTCCAACAAAATTGGCCCTGAGGGCTTCTCAATTTTGGTTAACATAATAGTTTCTCCAAAATAGTTTAGCGAATGTAGAATGCTTGAAGAGCCCTTTCAAAATGGGCCTCTTCCTTTACTTATAGAAATTCTAGTAACTGTTGAAAATGTCTTATTGAATTCCAAAAGAAGTAGTTACGAAACCTTTTAGCTTCCCCCTCAATGGCTATTGACATGTGTAAGAATAAGGATGAAAATGATGGCAGTTGGAAAAAGACAAAATAAACTATAGTTGTTAACAAATTCAAATTTGTTATTTTGTCTTATTCATGGGTTCTTTGCCTTCATGTATGCTTCCCTAACCTAGTGCTTCCCATCGAGTGATATGATCCTGCAATACAAAAGTTCCTCTAGATTGGTTGTGTTGGAGGATGAATTATCGGTAAGGGTATTCATGTCTCTTGTTAGAGTGGTCATGAATGCCTAAATCATTGTCTGAACATTGGTCAATTGAACGAGGTGTTCTTCCATTGCCTCAATTGTTACCTTCATGGTTTCTTCAACTCTCTCCCTTCTTTGATTTATATTATGTATGGTTTTCCCGAGCTCCACAAGGGGAGGAAGGAGACCCTTATGTGTTAAGACTTGTGCGTTTTTGATGATCCAGATTTAGGATCGGAATGAACTGATTAACAGACTGAATGCAATAAACATAGAGATATGAAGAACAACAAAGATATCCAGTGAACAATATATTCTATTGAATAAATGAAATAGGATGAAACTATAAATTTCATAACTGAAACAATTGCTCGAATGGTGGTAGTTATCTCTTATAAGAGATGTGGCTACTACGCACATATTTATGAGTAGAAATGATTACAATGAGGCTCCAAAGGCATTTTTGATATTACTCATGAATTCCAAAACACTAGAAATCCAAAAAACTAACCCTAGGAGGTGAAACACCAAAATTCATGTGGGCCCCTATGGGTAAGTTGGTACCTCAAATTCCTGGGTTTGTAACTTTTTCATATGACCTATGTTTTAGGCACGTGATATCCCATTGGAAAGGTCTTTCAGATAACTACACATTACACCATCAAACTTTGAATCTGCCTATAGTTTGACTATGGCAAGCCAAAAAATCATTGTTTAGGGCTCCAAAACAACCCTGGAAGTACAACAAGATGTGCTGACATGAAAACATACAAAACAATCTAGTTGGATTAGATGAGAGGCCACTAGTATCAAACTGGAAGATGTGTAGGGCTTCAGACAACCCTAGAAGTGTAGAACCCACAATTACAAAGAAGTACAAAAGAACGTGTTGAACTAAAAAAGGACAAGAGGAGTCAGTTGGAAGAGGTGGGTGGCCACCAATATCCATATGGATCAATCCTCCCCCCTTAGGAAGAAATGGTCTCCATTGCATTGAGTTCCCCCATTAGGTGAGGAAAATTTTGTTGGATTTGGCCCAGGGTGAGCCACTTTCCTTGGGGTAGGAGATTCCCTGCCTTGACAACCCGATAAAGTTGGATCCTCTACTGGCGAGTGCCCTTGACCTGTGTGTCCACTATCTGATCAGTGGATGCTTGCTCCATGCAGTAAGGGTTGAGCTATGTTGGTGTAAACTATTCTACGATCTCTGAGGTGTCCAATAATGGTGGAAAATATGGCCGAAGGAGGTCCACATTGAACGTTGGGTGCAGGACAAAGAAGGGTGGAGTGTTGAGCTCAAAAGCACTACTACCCACATCCTTGGTGATAGTGTAAGGCCCATAACGAAGTGGGAGGAGCTTCCAATGGGGCCCTATGAGACACTCTTGCAAATGTAACCAGGCTTTGTCTCCAACCTGAAACTGGTGCAGTACCCTATGTTGATCATGACACTACTTTTACTTAGCATTGGATTTCTGCAAAATATCCTAGACCTGTTGGCAGATGTGTTGAAATCGCTCAATGAATCTGGTGGATTTTTCGGTCTCAAACTGAACATGGTAAGAGTCTGCCTATGTGGTGGAAAGAGGTAGTGCAACATCAGTGGGACCCAAGGGTTGGAATCCCAACCCCACCTGAAATGGGCTATGGTTGGTGGAGCTATGGAGAGCCCTATTGTAATTGTGTTGAAAATAGGGGAGACTCCCATCCCATGTACGTGGATGCTTAGAGTTGCACATGCATAGGATGTGCACAATCATCTGATTGACGACCTCTATTTGGTCATCTGTTTGGGGGTGGAAAGCAGTGGATTTAGTGATTTTGGTGTCCAACAGTGACCAGAGACTTGACCAAAATGTGTTGAGGAACCTGTTGTCCCGGTCAAAGATGATGGTATGTGGTATCCCAAAATGGACTCACACTCGTTCGAATAATATCTTGGAAGTATCTTCCACTGTGATATTCTTCTTGCAGGATGTAAGGATGGCCATCTTTGAAAACCGATCAACGACCACAAATACGTAGTCATTTCCTTGCTTGGTACTAGATGTAAGGCCATAGATGTAATCCATTGATATGGATTCCAAAGGCTTATCGAGAGTATGAAGAGGGGTGTATAAGCCTTACTTCTTGATGGTTGGCTTGGAAATGACATAGGTGTTGCAAGATCTGATATACTTGCTAATGTATTGTTGAATTTTTGGCAAATAAAAATGTTTTTGAAGAACGACCACAATTTTCTCCATGCCAAAATGTCCTGCCATCCGACTGTAGTGGGCTTCCCAAATCATGTTTTCATGCTCGCTTGCAATAACACAGAGATGGCCCAGATGGCATAATATTTTGTCTTGAATGTGAAAATTGGTGACAGTCGCGCCTGTACCCAAGAGCTGATAGGTGGTGGTAAAGTCTGGATCTTGTTGATAAATTTTGGGCCACTCAGATGCCTCATGTCCACAGGAATGGAGCAAAATGGTGAGTGAATCCACAAGAGGTCGACTGAGGCAGTCAACGACGTGATTTGAGATCCCTGTCTTATACTTTATGTTGATATGGAACTGTTGTAGGTAGGTGGACCACTTATGATGGCGATTGTTTTGCAATTTCCCCTGTGTTTATATGAACTACAGAGGCTTTTGATTAGTGTGGATGATCATCTCCTTTCCCAGAATGTAATGTTTCCATTGACAATATGCTTGTACAATGGAATAAGTTCCTTGTCATATGTGGAGTATTTTTAGACAATATCTAAGAGTGTCTCACTATGGTGTGCCACCAGATGATCATGCTGAATGAGAATTGTGCCTACAACATAGTAAGATGCATTAGTCTCAATCTCAAATGGTTGTTGTAGATAGGTCAAGGAGAGTACTGGAGCAGAGCACAAGCGATGATTTAGATCATAGAATGCTCATTATTGTTCCTTTCCCCCACAATAAATTTTTCCTTCCATCACCCTTGGTCACCTGGCCGAGGGCCCATGCAATATGGGAGAATCCCAACATGAACCATCGATAGAAGTTGGCCAGTCCCAAGAATCTCTAAAGCTTGGTTAGTGTGTTTGGGGTTGGTCAGTCACAAATGAATTGGATCTTAGTTGTATCAACATGTATCCCATACTCATCAACAATGTAGACCAAGTATTGGACCCTGTTCGTGTCAAAAGAGCACTTTTCCAGGTTGGCATATAGCTTGTTATGCCGCAGAGTGCTCAAAACCTACTGAATATTACACATTTTCTCCTCCCAAGTTCTTCTGAAGATGAGGATGTCATTCAAATATACCACCATAAAAGAGTTGGTGAAGGGTCTCAATACATCATCCATCAACCTCATGAAAGTGGTTGGTGCATTTGTTAAGCCAAAGGGCATTAGAAGCCATTCAAAGAGACCTTCTTTAGATTTGAAGGTTTTCTTCCATACATCAGTTGGTTCGATGAGAACCTGGTGGTAGCCACACTTTAGGTCAATATTGTTGAAGATATTTTCCCCCTTGAGTTGGTCAAGAAGGTCAACAATCCTGGGAATTGGGTACTAGTCCCTGACTGTGATTTTGTTTAAGGCTCTGTAATCAATGCAGAGTTGCCACGTCCCATATTTCTTCTACACTAGTATAATTGGGCTTCTGCAAGGGGAGGATTTGGGTCTGATGTTCCCCTTTTGAAGAAGGTCTTGGATCTGACGCTTGATTTCATCATTTTCCATCAAAGTGAATTTATAAGCATCTTGTTCCCCATAAATCCGAGGAATAAGAGAGAAAGTGAATTTATAAGCATCTTGTTCCCCATAAATCTACATAGCATCGCCACAATGAATTACTATGGAGTTCTTAGAAAAGTGGTCAGATATGCACTAGGTGGTCTGAGCTTGAACATTTTATCTGGCTTATACTAGATCTTGAATAGATCCTTTGGCTTGTGTGGGAACTTGCTAATGAGTTCATCATCCAGTGATTGAGTTCCCTTTTACAAATGGTAATACTTGGATATGTCAGTGGCTTGGAATGGCGCTATGGGTTGTCCCTTATCATTAAGTATATATCAGTTTTCAAGGGCTATGTGATTGAGGATCCATGAGATCATGTCTGCATAAGGGAAAATTGTTGCACGAGCCGACAACCTGTGCAATAATGACCTCCAGATGTTCTTGAAGATTTTGAGCTCATCCTGATCTTCAACATCCACAGGAAAGTGTTTCTTCTTGAACATCCAGAAAACTTCACCCCATTTGAGTGAAGTTCCCCCTTTCTCTAAGAGTCATGCATTATCATCATAGACTGACCCTAGGGTGTCAAGTTCTTGCTCATGTTAGCTCCCACTTATAGAAGCTTTTATCACATGTACTTTGCTTGTAGGTTTCTTGTGAGGTGAGATATTTGAATCTACGACAAACACACTCATTATTAGTGCACTAAATCAATGATAATAGAAGATATAAAAATAGACACAAAACATTAGTTATGATAATCATGTGAATCATTGGGATATTGAGCAGTAATAGGGGTTCAAAGATGAATCTATCAGTGTGAACTTGTGTTAGTACTTGAGGAACTACTAATTCCAATGCCAGGGGGAAAGTCGTCGTCTGAAGAATATAGGATGATGGGAGACATGGTGAAAGTTCGAGTGAAATTTGGTTTAGTTTGGGTGAACTGGCATAGTTGATGATAACTAGGCCTCTAACGTCCTCAACCTCCCAAACTGGTCTATGCCACTACAAACCTCAACTTATGTTGTTCTAACACCAATCGGTAACATCTAGACTCACTGTTGGACAATGCCACTTCAACATCTTAGTGCACGT
The DNA here is from genome assembly GCA_009831015.1 of Picea engelmannii. Classification (NCBI taxonomy): domain Eukaryota; kingdom Viridiplantae; phylum Streptophyta; class Pinopsida; order Pinales; family Pinaceae; genus Picea; species Picea engelmannii. The sequence continues at coordinate 172,984 of ML778481.1, read as the reverse complement.
ATACCACTTACAACACACCATGTTATGAGTAGTATTAATTTTTTTGTGCACAATCTTAAGGAATTACGCCCAAATCCAAGATGAGTCTCTTTCCACGAGTAAACTTCTTTTAATATAATCATAGCAGTGGAATAAACAAAAAAAATCTATTCACGCATAATCCTTCAGAGCACCAATACGTTGTTGTGCATGCAATTATGCTGCACACATAATACTACTACACACAATCAATAGGATACTACACGTTGATTCTATCACCTTGGTGCATGTGGGCACCTTGTAATATTCCATATATAAAAAGTATGCAGAACAGGAATAAAATGCTAGAAATGGCAGATGAAAAACAATATAACCAGAACAACACCACAATAATACCAAAATGATACCAGAATAACACCAGAAAGAGCACTTTGATTACTAAGAGCAATGTTCACTTGCCTCTTCAAGGGGGAAACCTCTAGCAGAGTACAGCTCTATTACAATAATATCCAATACAAAAGTTCTCATACCCTCGAATCCTATTTATACTAAATATGTCTATCAAAAGAACCATCTAGAGGAAGATCCTTCTAGAAGCGTAAGCTTCTATTAGGTCTTCTTACATTGGACTTATTCTTCCTTATTTCTAGGCCTTATTAATATTGACCTTTATTACATTGGAATATATTATTCTACCTACGTGAGGGGTTAGGTCCCTAACATGTCTTCCCCCTTAAAAATAGCCTTGTCCTCAAGGATTGAGATGTGGAAATTGTTGCAGAATGGTAGTTGGTTCCCAAGTGGCATCTGTTGGAGTTGCATCTTTCCGTTGAACTAACACTTCCTTGATGGTTCACTGATGCAGAAGATGCTCACGCTGGTCCAAAACTGCTTGTGGTTGTAGCAAATGGAGCCTTCTTCGTCCAACTCGGGAAGGTTGGTTTGAGTTTGGTACTTAGTTCCAATCACCTTCTTTAAGAAAAAAACATGAAAAACATGATCAAGCTTAGAATGAATGGGCAAAGCTAACTGATAGGCCACCTGTCCCACATGCTTGAGAATGGTATAAGGACCATAAAATTTGGGCGCCAGTTTCTGACAATGGTCAACCTTGAGGGAATTTTTCTTGTAAGGCTGCAGTAGAAGAAACACTTGATCCCCTTCTACAAATTGATGTTCAGAGGGACCTTGATCTGCTTTTTTCTTCATGCAATTCTGGGCCATGAACAAATTCTCTTTGAGGGTACAGAGAATAGCCTCTCGAACTGTAAGCGTTTGGTCAACCACCTGGACCTTCGATACACCTAGAAAATATGAGAGAATTGAAGGTGGATTTTGTCCATATACCACTTCAAAAGGAGTCATGCGGGTAGCTGTATGGTATGAAGTGTTGTACCACCATTCAGCTAGTGGTAACCATTGAGCCCACTGATTTTGATTTTCCAAGGAAAAACACCTCAAATATATTTCTAAACACTTGTTGACAACTTCAGTTTGACCATCAATCTGGGGATGAAAAGCTATGTTGAGATGCAATTGGGTGACTTGTATATTGAACATTTCTTGCCAAAAATTGTTGGTGAAAGTTGGGTCGCGATCAGAAACAATAGAATGTGGCATGCCATGAAGCTTGAAGACCTGATCCATGAAAAGTTGAGCCACAATGGATGTTGTAAATGGGTATTGAAGAGCACATAAATGAGCATACTTGGAAATATGATCAACTACCACCATGATGACTGATTTATTTCCCGATTTAGGTAATCCTACAATAAAATCCATAGAGATATCTTGCCAAATAGCAGGTGGAATCAGAAGCGGTTGTAGTGTGCCAAGATATTTGAGTATTTCTCCCTTGTTGTGTTGACACACATCACATTCAACTAAAAAATTATGAACATCATGTTTCATACCATCCCATAAAAAAGAACATTTGACCCTGTCATAGGTTTTGGCAAACCAGGAGTGCCCAGCTGTGGGTGTAGCATGAAGCTCAGAAAGTATCATCGATTTAAGTTTTGACTATTTACTTAAATAGAAACGGCCTTTGTATTGAAGATCATTATGGAGCTAAGAGTACCCTGGGGAAACTGGAGAAATGGACTGCAATTGTTGTATCAGATGTGAAATTTTGGGATCGTGTAGCCATTCCTGGTGAACAACTTAGAGCCAATCTGGTACAATGAAGGAGAGAGAAAAACGGGACCCTTTATCTTCATATTTTTGGGAAAGTTCATCCGCAACCACATTGTCTTTTCCTTTATTGTAAATGATCTCATAATCATATCCAAAGAGCTTAGTCACCGATTTTTATTGCTATGGGGAGGAAATGCATTGTTCCGGAAAATAATTGGGGCTTTGATGATCTGTCTTAATTTGGAAGCATTGCCCCAATAGATAAGGGCACCAAAGATCAACGACATGCAGAATAGCCAACATTTCCTTTTTATAGATTGATTTGCCCAAATTTCTCTCCGACATTTTTTTGTTGGTAAAGACCAAAGGATGACCCTCTTGCACAAGGACATCGCCAATTCCTTTCCTTGAAACAACACATTCCAGGACAAAGTTCTTTGTGAAATCAGGAAGGGTGAGGACTGGAGTGGTTCACAAGGCCATCTTCAAGGTTTGAAAATCCTGAGCAGTTGTTTGAGTCCAAGTGAAAGAATTATTTTTAAGGAGTGCAGTGAGAGGTGTCGCAATATTTCCATAGCTCTTAAAAAAATTGCGATAATAACCTGTTAATCCCAGAAATCCACGCAAGATTTTGAGAGTCTTTGGGTGAGGCCAGTCTTGCATAGCTTTAATAGTTTTAGGATCCACCCTGACATCGGCTTTGCCAACAAGATGATCCAAGTACTCAACTTCTGAGGTGCCAAAAGCACATTTAGATTGTTTCAGGAAAAGTTGGTGCTAAGAGAGTAGATGGAGAACTCAATCCACATGAGAAAGATGGTTTGTCCAGGTTTTTATATAGATGAGGATATCATCAAAGAAAATTAAGACAAAATGACAGAGAAAAGGATGGAAGACATGATTCATGAGGCTTTGGAAACTAGAGGGAGCATTACATGAGCCAAAGGGCATGACCAAAAACTCATAGTGGCCCTCATGAGTTCTAAAGGCAGTCTTAGGAATGTCTGCCTATTTTATATGGATCTGGAGGTATCTAGAATGAAGATCAAGTTTAGTAAAGAACTGGGCACCACTCAATTCATCCAAGAGGTCATCAATGACATGAATGGGAAATTTGTCTTTAATGGTGAGTTTGTTGAGGGCGTGAAAGTCAGGACACATGTGCCAAGAACCTTCTTTCTTAAGGACCATGACCATAGGAGAGGAGTAGGGGCTCGTACTAGGGTGGATAACACCTGTGTTGAGCAGTTCTTGAACCATTTTCTCAAATTCATTTTTTTGGGAAAAGGGGTGACGATAGGGACGAATATCGAGAGGAAGGCTTCCCGGGACAAGGGGAATTGAATGATCATGAACACCATAGGAAGGAGGGAGTCCCTGGGGAGTGGAAAAACCCACTTGATGTTTAGAGAGGATGGATTGGAGGTCCTGCGACATAGAGGGTGTCTCAGTTTCTTGTATGGCATGGAGTTGGGAAATAACGCTAGAATGACCTTTTTTGAGCATCTTTTCCATGTGATGGGAACTAATGATCTCAGGGGAACTGACGGTGATGCATTGGAACTTATATTGTTGGCCCTCCTAGTCAAATTGCATGGTTAATTCCTTAAAATCCATGAGAATGGGACCCAAATTCCTTAGCCAGTCTGTACCCAACACAATGTCAGAACCTCCCATGTCGATAGAAAACATATGAGATTTCAGGTGGTAGTCACCAATTTGGAGACACACATTTTCAAAATGCCCTCCACATTTCATGGACCCTCCATTGGAAATCATGATTTGGAAATTATTGACTACACAAATATAGCAATTAGTTTCTTGGGAAATGCGGTGATGAATAAAATTATGGGTGCTTCCACTATCAATAAAAATTATGACCTTCTTATGCTTGATGTAACCAGTTACCTTGAGGGTTTGGGGAGCAAAGAAGCTAGTGAGATCATTTAGGGAAATGAGTGGTTCTACTTCGAGAGGGTTTGAGGGAGGGGTTATGTCAGTGGGTTCAGGTGACACAGACACAAGGGGAGATTCAACATCCTCTTCTGAAAAATACTCCGAGATGGCCATAAAAATATTTTGTTCCTTACACTTGTGTCCCAGAAAATATTTGTCATCACAATTATAACAAAGGCCTTTGAGTTGGCATTCAACCATTTCATCCCTGGTCAATTTTTGGATATTTAGTGGAGTATAAGGAGGAGTGGGATTTATTGGTTTAGTGCAAGGAATAAAGGAGGTTTTCTGGTTTTGAGAGGAGACAACTTCTTGTGTTTCCTCAACTCTTTTAGTATCCTCCACCGAATTCTGAGGATGAGCCATGAGAACATGGGCACGAATCTCATCCTTGAGACCGCTGATAAAACATTCTCAAGAAAAAGCATCAAACATGCCCTCTGTACGAAAAGCCAGTCACTCAAAAGAAACTATAAAGTAGTCCACTGTGCCAGATTGTTTCAACTTTGTCAAATGGCCTAAATGGTTGGTGTTAGTGTCAAAGCGTTCATAAAGCTCTGCCACATGTTGGAAATACTAATACAACTGAGAGGGGGGGGGGTGAATCAGTTGTTTATAAGCTTAAACAATTTTACACCTTCTTAACAATTATTAATATTTCTTCATGTGTTATCAAGCAACATACAACATATGAACAGTACGAGTAAAGATCATAAGTCACACATAAAATACACACAGAGACAGATTTTCACGAGGAAACCCATAAAGGGAGAAAACCTCTTCTTCTTCGAAATGATAGGCAGTCTTTTTCAGTTATGTACATCATCTATAATTGAGCACCAACTCAATGTGAGGCTGCTACCTCTGTTTTACAAGCTGTAACTTGTTAAGGAGCTCCAACTCTCTGATTTCTCTATCACCCACTAGAAGGAAGCACCAACTCCCTGAGTATTCCAGCACCAACTGGATGGAAGCACCAACTTCCAATTACACAGGCTACAACCTGCATAACAGAGAACATTTGTTCTCCCTAGCACCACCATGCCACCCTAGTTTCTCTGGCTGCAACCAGATGGAAGCTCCAACTTCCTGTGTTCAAGCACCCACTTGAACTTCTGAGGACAACAGTCCTCCCGAGCACCTCCCAACCTCCCTTTAATATTAATGGTTAAATATACATTCAACTTTACAGATAAATCAATTCTTACCAGTCTTTCTTTGTTCTTTTATTCTGGTCTTCTGTTCACTGTTCTGCTACTCTTATCTTATTCAACATGTCTGCTCTGTGTCTCGTCTTCTGTCATTCTGCTCTGCTTCTG
>ML778481.1:53448-137363 GCA_009831015.1 Picea engelmannii | reverse complement strand
TCGAATGGTGATTTCTCTTGAATTTAAAGGGAAATCCCATCGATACAATCATTACAAGGCAGATTTGGATCCTACACTAAATCGGATCTTCTTTCTAAATCAGCGTAGGGTGTCCTATTCTCATGCAACCGAATGCTAATGCAGGGGCTGAACAAGGCATTGTTGTTACGGCTGGTGTAACGGCTTCTTTACATAGCTGCTGATGTTGTTTCAGCATCGCAATTCACGGGCTGTTTCGGCCACGTGAATTGCGCCCTTTGACTGTGTCGGCCTTGACTGCTAACTGTCGGGGCTCGTGTTTCAGCATCGTGGCGGTTTCCACTGTGTCTCAGCATCTGCATCCTGAACTGAGTGACAGCTCCGTGTTTCAGCATCTGCATCCTCGAACCATGTAGCTGCTTCGTGTTTCGGCATATGCATCCTCGGACTGTGTAGCAGCTCCGTGTTTCAGCATGTGCGTTCTTGGATTGTGTAGCAGCTTCCGTGTTTCAGCATCAGTTCAACAGCGCCTTTGGATACTATTCTGCAAATATGGACACTTATGCACTTCTAATCAATGGTTAGGTCAAAAAGAAATGTAAAGTATTATGCAAAACAAATTAAACATATAGTGATGAGAAAGGAAGTTGTATACCTTCGAGTGATCAGATGAAGTGATAATATGAGTCTAGGTATAGGTGATGAAGGGTATAATAATGGCAAAAAGTATGGGCAAAAAGGTACAATATGTGGTCCCAACACCCCACATGTTTGTCCCACCTGAGGAAGTGTGCCCCTTATTTGCTCAACAATCTTTCGATGCCCCACTTCCCTTCAAGGGCTTCAACAATAGGTTATACATGAAGTCTCAGAACCATATATCTAATTCCCAATGCAACAGGGAACAATTCTCAAAAACTCTCTCACCTGGAAAGAATGCTCACGAGCCTAACAACCCGTCTCTTCGACACAACAAATCTCTCACCTGGAGAGAAATTCTCACGGGCCTGACAACCCGCTTCTTCAACCACAGGCCTGAAAACCCTCTTCTTCAACCAAAATCCTAACAACATACTTCTTCAAAAATGCACATGATTTCCTAAGCACCCCCGCTCAGAAATGATAGTAATTACAACCAAATATTGTTCCTCCCATGGAGCTCTCAACTAAAGGATGATCAGAATAATGAATGATCCCCCCAAAATACACTATGGCTCAATAATATATTTGCATGGTCATAACTAGACACTTGTCACCTTCGATACTATATTTTGGACACCTGTCACCTTAAGAACTAGATTTTAGACACTTGGTGACTCGTTCCCTTTCCTCAAAAACTTAGGATAAGTAAATATCCATAAATTAAACTTTCATAAATATTAATAAAATATTTCCTTGACTTAATCTCCCCATTTTTCCCTTTTTCATGGAGTTTAACCCCCCATATCTTTTTCGTCTGAGTTGAGTCTACACGTCATGATGTGATAGTATTAACAACCTATAGTTGAATACATTTATAATACAAGTGCACTTGCCTTTTACATCTAGGCTCACCCGCCTAAAAAAATAGTGTATATACAAAGGCTCTCTGCACCCAAAACTACACATATAATCCGATGTGAGAAAAACTTTTGGATGTGCACACTTCTTCCTTTGGTGCGCCATCCTCACACACTTACATAGGTTTTCACTACACTATGAAATATGGGTGTTCTTTCTTTGTTGCAAAATCCTCACACAATCACCACACTATTGTTGGAGTTACTTCACACACACCTCATATTTATTTTTCCTGAGGTTTTTCCTATGTTTATTAGTCATTATCCAGTCTCCTAAATTTTAGGGGAGAATATTCCTCTGGGAGAATATTCTCTTCAATTTTCACTTCAGTTTGATCAGTTGAGTGGAGTCTAGATGCTACATTGGGATTATCACCATGCAACATTGGGATCATCACCAACTAATGCGCATTGTCCTTGGGGTCATCACTAGACTAGTGCATTACTCATGATTCCCTGATCTCCTCCTCACTTCACTCTGTTTCAGTCAGTTAACTGAACACTGATAGACTAGTTAACTTAGCTAGGTGGCAGTTCACTCCCGTAACTGCCTAAGAGACTAGACTAGGTGGAAGTTTACTCTCGTAACTATTGGTGTGTGTCTAGATCACTCTATACCACCACTACGGTGCATTGGTTTCTCCTCCAATGAAAATTGCTTGAGTTATACAGAGTGTATAGTGTGTAAATTATCATTCATTCATTTGGTTAATGACAATTCTTCCATTCTTTCTCTCTTGTGTCTCTTTTATCATATTCTCTCTGCAAACATTGTATGTCATTTTCCAAATAGATATTTTGTGTGCAGGTTCAACACATTTACATGGTATTAGAGAGACGAATTTCTAGGGAAAAGACACACCAAATTATTTTTGCAAGTACTGAAGATTGAAGACAACGGAAAAATTGAATTTTCAAAAGAATTCATTCTTACACCATACAATTTATTTGCATGGAAGGAGAAGATGATCATGCATATTTGAAGTAGAGAATTGAACATGTTAACCATGAACACAGAGACAAAACCAAAATTAGCCATAGAAAAATCCAAGTACCTAAATCGAATGGATGAAGCGTTCGAAACAATTTGCAGTCTCATTTCTCCTAAACTCCTCTTTCATATGTCCTCCTATAAAAACCCCAATGAATCTTGGAACACCATGGAAGGGATTTTTGGAAAACAAGATGAGATGAGGGGACACATAATTGAGGTGGAATTTCTCACATTGGATCAAAAAATCTTCGACAATCTCCAAGATTTCTTTACCAAATATAAGGATTTGTTGTCACAACTCAAGGCTTGCGGGGTTGATAAATCTAAGGAGGAAAAACAAATGGTTCTCATTATTCTCTCCAAAATTGGTCCAGAATACTCAGTGTTTGTATCTGCATTTCATTCATTTAGATTCGCCTCTGGAGCCACCTGGAAGATGCCTTCTCTTGAGGACTTTATCGAGTCTCTGACACAAGAGAAGAACAATCTCATCAACAAGGGAAAAATCAAAGGCCCAAAGGTGCATGCACTTACTGTGAAAGATGGCAGCAGTTATCAATATCAGAAATATAAATCTAAAGACAAAATGAAAGCACATGCAAATCTGAAGAAGGAAGGGTACTCAAAACCCTTCAACAATGCCTCCAGATCCAAAGGTGGAAAGGGAAGAAAATGGGAGAAACGCACTTACTTCCATAAAGGATTCTATATAGAATCCACATGTATGGAGAAACAAATAGATATAATGACCCAAATACTTTAGCAAAACAACCTTGCAGATCACATCCTTGAGGGTGCCAAGAAGATGAAGCTAGAAGATCAAAATCCCAAGAAAGGAAATTCTAGGCATGCTTTGATTGCCATCAATTCCTCTCCTGATGCTTGGATCATAGATTCAAGAAAATAACACCACATGGCTGCCACAAAAGAAGTCTATAATTTATTGGATGCATGCAAAGGTCCTCCTATTCTGATGGGGGACAAATCTCCAGTCGAGGTCATCGGAAAAGGAAGGATTGAACTCACAAATGGAAGCTTCGAGAATGTGCTACACATTCGCAAACTTTTCGTCAATCTTCTCTCTGTGTATTAGATGAAAAAATCCGGCACCAGAAAGAGATTCATATTCACACTTGATGCAGTGGATATCTATGACATGCAAACCAATTCCAGGGTTGCTACCGGTGAGGTAAATCATCAATCTAGACTTTACACATTTTCTGAATTTATTGAACCAGATTCTGCATTACTCCTTACCCATGCTGATGAAAGCAGTAGGATATGGCATGAAATGTTCGGGAATTTAAATTTTAGATATATGCAACAACTTAGAAAGCAGGGAATGGTTGATGGTCTACCCAACATCCACTTCTCCAAAGGAATTTGTGAGGGATGTGTTATTGGAAAACACCATCAAGAAAAATTCGGCAAAGGAAAGACTCAGAGAGCTTCCTCTCCTTTAGATCTGATCCATAGTGACCTCATGGGCCCTTTTTCACATCCATCAATCAGTAAAGCAAGGTATGTGATCATTTTTTTTTATGATTTCTCACGCATCACATGGATTTACTTTCTCAGGAAAAAATCAGAGGTCTTTCAACACCTCAAATATTTCAAATCCCTTGTTGAGACACAGTCAGGAAAGAAAATCAAAATCCTTTGAATTGATAATGGGGGAGAGTACACCAAACATGAGATAAAAAATATTTTTCATGAGGAAAGGATTCAGTTGTAACACACGGTTCCCTATACTCTGTAGCAAAACAAAGTTGCTGAGTGGAAAAATAGATCTCTAAAAGAGATGTCATCTTGCATGTTACATGGAAAGTCACTTCCATAGAGATTATGGGATGAAGCACTTAATTGTGCAAACTAGATCCAAAACATATCTCCCCATATATATTTCAACGATAAGACCCCCTACAAGGCTTGGACCGGCCTCAAACCGGAAGTGACCCACTTTCGTATTTTTGGTTCATGTGCATGGGCTTGGATTCCCTATGAAAAGAGGAATGCACTTGATCCACAGAGAACACAATGTATATTTTTTATATACCCCGACGGTGTGAAGAGCTACAAAATTATTGATCTTTCCTCGGACCAGCTCATCATTGAGCGAAGTGTCCAATTCGAGGAAAGTGTCTCGCATGTACCTCAATAGCCGCATGCATACAAACTTTGTTCTTCCACCTATCAGAGATGATGGGCATGCACATGTCGAATCTTCTTCAGATGAGAGTCTGATTCAAAGGATTCAGATGATCTAGATACATAGTCAGTACAATCAGATGTGGATTCAGTGGATCTAGATGCAGATGCAGATGCAAAGCCGTAGCAGAGGCCCAAGTTGGCCCAGACTACTCTGCAGGATGCATGGGATGTTATTGGTGATCTAGTTGATACTAGGAGGACTCGATCTGATTTTGAGGAGCCTCCCCTTGCACTCACTACAAATGAACCATTTCCAACCAGATATATTTTCTTGGTTTAGTTTTCAGATCCACGGTCTTATGGTGAGGCTGCTGGAAATCCCTTTTGGGAATATGCCATGAAAAAGGAGTACAACTCCCTCCTCGAGAACCAGACTTTGGATCTGGTTCCCCTTCCTTCTAGAAGGAAACTTTTCAGGTGCATATGGGTTTACAAGACCAAGAGCACATTGGATGGATAGGTTAGCAGATACAAAGACATGATAGTTTCCAAAGGCTTTCAGCAGGTGCATGGTATTGACTATGATGAGACCTTCACTCCAGTAGCGAAGATGGATTCCAAACGTTTGGCACTTTCCATTTCAGAAGCAAAGGGATGGTAAGTCCATTAGATGGATGTGAAGTATACATTTTTTCAAGGCGATCTCTCTAAGGAGATCTATATGGAGAAGCCCCAGGGATTTATGTAGGATTCATTTTTAGTTTGTCGACTGAAGAAATCTCTTTATGTCCTCAAGAAGGCTCCTAGGGCATGGTATTCCAAGATTGAATCCTACCTTTTTTCATAGAAATTTTTACATTCTAAATCATACCCGAATGTTTACATGATCAGGACGACTGATTCACTTCTACTCCCAGTTTTGTATGTTGATGATTTGTTGATCACCGGTTGCTCGAATTCAACGATTGCTGCAGTCAAGAGGATTATACATGATAGGTTCTTGATGATGGACATGGGTCTGATATATTTCTTCCTTTGACTCGAGATCAACTAGGATGAATTAGGAATCAAACTGTATCAGGCCAAGTATGCATGAGATATCCTTGAGATATTTTACATGATAGATTGCAAGTCTGCCACAACTCCTTTCCTATCAGGAGTCCAACTTGAGGATGGAGGGGACACTCCATTGGTTGAAAATACATTATACAGATAGTTATTGGGGTGCTTGTTGTATCTCACACACTCCATACCAGACCTCTCTTATGCAGTTGGAGTAGTCTCCAGGTTCATGCAAAAGCTGCATGAGCTACATTGGAAGGATGCAAAGCGTATCCTTCAATACGTACAGGGAACCGTCACCTTTGGGACTCATTATCCAGTAGACTTTACATTGGACCTCATTAGGTTCATGGATTCTGATTGGGATGGCGATAGCATTGATCGCAATTCCACATCTAGTTACTCAATCAGTATTGGTTCCGAGCCTATTTGTTGGTCGAGCAAGAATCAAGATGCCATTTCTCTATCTTCAGCCGAGGTAGAGTAGAGAGGGTTAGTTAACATAACCAGTCAAGCTATGTGGCTACAAAATTTTCTCACTGAGTTGGGAATTTAGTTTCAACGGATGATCATCATCTGGTGTGACAACCAGAGCACTTTGAATTTCTGCGGAGATCCAAATTAGAGGCAGCAGATGAAGCACATCGAGATCCACATGAACTACATCTGGGAATTAGTACATGAGGGGATCATCGACTTGCAGTTTTGTCCTTAAACATAACAGACTGTGAACATCTTCACCAAGACCTTCACTGAGCAAAAGTTCCATTCTCTGCAAAGTCGTGTTGGAGTGAAGGACACAGTTTCCTAGCAACTATCAGTTCTTCTTTTTACATACATTGTACCTTGAGGGGGGGGTTTCCCATGAGGTTTTCCTTCTTTCCTTGTTTATTTCAGTGTCTATTTTGTATTTGATTACCTAACATGGCCTCATTGCAACAACCCATTCTTTATTTTCACATTAGTGATGTTCAGGGGGGGTGTTGTAGTTACTTCACACACACCTAGGATTTATTTTTCCTAAGGTTTTTCCTATGTTTATTAGTCATTATCTAGTCTCTTAAATTTTAGGGAAGAATATTCCTTTGGGAGAATATTCTCTTCATTTTTCACTTCAGTTTGATCAATTGAGTGGAGTCTAGATGCTACATTGGTATTATCACCATGCAACATTGGGATCATCACCAACTAATGCACATTGTCCTTGGGATCATCACCAAACTAGTGCATTGCTCACTATTCTATGATCTCCTCCTCACTTCACTTTGTTTTAGTCAGTTAACTGAAGACTGGTAGACTAGTTAACTCAGCTAGGTGGCAGTTCACTCTCATAATTGCCTGAGAGACTAGACTAGGTGATAGTTTACTCCCATAACTGTTGGTGTGTGTCTAGATCACTCTAGACCACCACTATGATGCATTGGCTTCTCCTCCAATGCACATTGGTTGAGTTATACATAGTATATCATGTGTAAATTATCATTCATTCATTTGGTTAATGAGAATTCTTCCATTCTTTCTCTCCTCTTTCTCTCTTCTCATATTCTCTCTGTAAACTGTGTATGTCATTTTCTAGCTAGATCTTTTCTTTGAAAGTTCAACACATTTACAATTATGGGTGGTGCACAAAACCGAATATAAGACTTGATTCCAACAAATCACCAACACACACACACACACACACACACACACACACACACACACACACACACACATATTTACATTTACAATTGGGGTTTGGACTAGGGGTATTACAACGCCAATAAAGAAAGGGGACTCGACGCAGTTGATGAAAAATACATTGATATGACAAGTTAGTGTACCAGTTACATTGGTGCAAACTACACCGATATGTTATAATGATCCCGACGAACTTATGTGCAACCACGTTGAGTGGTTAGAGATAGGAACTGGTGAAGTTGTGAATAACTGCGTCGAAACTTAGAAGAAACAATCGAAGGTGATGTTAAGAACTCCATTGGAGAGAAAGTCTAATGACTATAGGCCATCATAACAAATTCATTGACATATATACAAACTTTTTGTAAATTTCATTGATAAAAGAAAGCATATACCGGGGGGAAAGACATGAAGTTTGTTGGTCGGTATCGAGGATGTTTCAGGGAACTATGCCGACATGATTGAGGTCAATATCGTTAACCTAAAAAAAAATATTTATGATAGTATCATAGAGTTTATTAACAACTCCATTGGTGGAGATGAGATGTCATTGGAGAATTTCCAAACAACTCTGTCAATGGGCCTTTGCATAAAAAAATGACTAAGTGATTTATGAATGGTTTATGCGAGCGACTAGGTTTCTACAGGGATGGGAGGCTCTGAGATAGTGGTACGATCCTAGGAATTTAGTTAGAATAGAGCAGAGATATTTCTCAATTCTGGAAATGTTTCAAGGTTCAAGCAATTTTGATCCAAGCGAGACATGTTTCATACTTTTCGGAAAGATTAATTGATAGTGAGGTTTGGATGTAACTTGACGGGAAGTCGATCGATTTGATGGCAGTGAGTTAGAGAATTAGTGTTGGGGTTCCTTACCCAAATCAATTGTCTATTTAAGGTGAGGGTACAGCTGGATCCTATTAACTAGGGTACAATAAGTGCGATATGGTTAGGGTTAGTTTTCACGGGAAGATGAATGGAAAGTAGGCTAGGGGGAGGTGCAAGGAGTTAAATGGTAGATTTGTTGATGAAGGTTTGATGGGGAAACCTTAACCCTAATAATAAACAAACATAAAAAAATGAAGAAGCAAGGAGATAAGTTCTTAGTGCCTACATGGTAACTGGAAATACGTGGATGGCGAAAGAGGATGTGGAACTGAGTTGGTTGGGAGGTCACTTCTTGTGCACAGGAAACATTATTCTTTTTTCGGCAATGAATAATAACATGCATAGTGAGGGATGAGAGGTCATTGGTGAATTTTATAACTTTTCACTGGGTGTGGGTTTTGAGACACCAGAGGTGTTGATAGCAAGTGCGTCAGTGCTAGACGTGGAGAATCTGGGAAAGAGTTATTAACTCCTCCGGTGAAAGGTTTTGCACAAAAAAAACATTGGTTGGAACTCCTCTGGTATGTATTGAAGGATATAATGGAAATTCTATGAGCAGAATCATTCACATTTCAGTGGACTTGCGAAGAAATTATCCGATAACTGATATATTGGAGATGTTTGTGGGAAGACCTCTGGTATACACCAGAATAGTTGGGAGGAAGTCCTCTGGTTTGTACCGAAGGAAATCATGGGAACTCCTCTGATGGGTCGATAGAGTTAATGAGAACTAATTTGGTATGCCTAGAAATGTCTCTTAAAACATCCAGGTGTTAAACTCCAAACCAAACTGAGTTGCAATATAAAGAAACTTAATTAGAGGGGGATGATAATACTTCACAAAAGATCAAGAAGTCGATGTATCTCTTCTCAGTCAATCAATAGGTTCTCATGTTGAGAAGGAGGGGTTCTATTTTCTTGTTTAAAAATGGATTTACAAGCAAAAATACAAGAAAAGGGAAGGTGTGGATGCCTGCCACAAAAAATGGCAACACACTAGGAGAAGCCATGAATCTCTGCAAAAAGGTGTCTAAACATAAAAATTCCAAGAATGGAAACACTTGCAGTGCATGACCCAAGGGAGAAAGAGTAGGTCCCATAGTTTTCAAAAGTGAAAATTTTGACCAGACAAGTTTGTGTGATGTGAGAGAGAGGTCAAGGACATTCCCAAAGTAGATTGATTATCACAATATACTCTTTTGAACTGGATTTTTTTGGGAAGGAGGGAGGAGTACAACAAGGAAATTATGCGTCAAGAATGTTGAAAATACAAATTGATGGTGCATTTCTTTGGTGTTTCTCTACTTCCAGTGAGCGTCCATAGCCCCGAAAGAGTCACCCCAGTGTCACAAGACTTTCTCCACTACCAACGAGTTTCCATATCCCCAACGAAGATACTTTCATGTCTCATATGAGATGGAATGTCTTTCCTAAGACTTTACCTTTTAGAATATGATTCTATTAAATTTAGAGAGAGGTGGATGGGAGGGGGATCCCAGTTTTCCTTTAAAGGCATGCAAGATGACACCTGTAAAGGTGAGATATTCCAACTTGATTATAGATGAGCTAACTCCTCGAACAACATACCATGAGTACTACAAATTCCTTTCTAAAGCAGTTTCCATTTAGTTTCAATCAAACACAAAATTTTCTCTTGGGAATGACCATTAGCTCCCTCTTGCTACGTTTAAGAGTACAATGTTCATCTTCTATTGAACTATGTTCCTTTATTGGGTCTAACTTGAAGCAATGCACAACAATGTTACATAAATAGGTATGAAGTTGTGTTCAGAAGCTTGAATGTAGATTTCCAAGATTTTGATACCAATGTATTATATCTTAAGATTCATTCGGATCGAAGACACCAAACTCTGAGAGAAGTATAAGGAAAGATATTTGAAAGAGATAAAAATAGAACTAACTAGAATCAAAATAAAATGAAAGTGAAAAACATAAAACGAAGAAAGAAAAGCGTAAAAAGTAAAGCACAGCTACGCAGGAAATCAAGGATGAAAAAGAAAACTCTTTATTTATGCACAAGGGGAAGCTTCCTAAAAGGATAACTGATGTAATTTTTAAGGATTTGGCCATTAGGGAGGAGGCCTACATCCCCTTCAATATTTTTCAATCGATAGGTACCTAGGCCAATCTTTTCTTTGATTATGAATGGACCCAACTGCATTTGTTGAAATTTTGAGTGTTTTCCTTTGTCTTCATGGGGCTTGTCCCACTTGAGGACCAGGTCATCAAACTAATTTTTTTTTCCAGCATATTTTTTATCAAACAAGCATTTAATAGTATGTTGGTGAGATTCAAATTTGGTTTTATCTTTGACCCAATTCTCTTCTAGATTTAACAAGGTGTTAATGCAGTTTTGGATGACAGGGAACTCTCTCTTGCGTGACTGTTGCATGAGCTGAAGGGAAGGGAGATAGATGTTTGAAGGAAGGATATCTTCTTTCTGATAACCAAGTAAGTAAGGAGAGGTCCATATGGATTCTTTAGGAATAACACGATCATCCTAGAGGGCATTAGGTAAAGCATTGGGCTAATTCCTTTGTTGGTCGACTACAATTCGTTTAAGGATGCAGATCAAATTTTTGTTTGTGGATTTAGCTAGAACATTGCCTTGGGGGTAATATTTGGCTACATAATTTAAATGATCCCATTTTCTATAGAAAAATCATCAATTTCAATGATGAAAAATACATATCATTATCAAATACAAGAGTATTGGGTACTCCAAACCTGGTCATAATATGTTGTTCAAGAAAATTAATTACCACTTCATCGTTTACCTTGGTTAATGGTACTTCTTCCATCCATCAAGTGAAATAATAAATAACAATTAGAATATACATATGATGCTTATAAGTGAGTATTGATCTCACCGATTATTTCTAGTCCCCATTGCTCGAAAGGTTCTTCGACAACAACAGGTTGAAGTTGAAAAACTACCCTGCTCTCTCTTTCGACTGATTTCTAACAAATGTCACAGCTTCGAGAATAGAAATGAGAATCCTTGAATATTGTGGGCTAGCGGTACTCAACTCTTAGTATATTGTGGGTTGTGTTCTCTCCCTAAAAATGACCTCTATTTGGTCCATCATGAATATCTTCGAGAACTTTGTCAGCATCTTTTTTTTTCAAGACATCGAAGAAAAACTCCATCATAGTTCTTTCTGAGGAACATACCATGAACCAACTGATATTTTGCAGAATACATCCTTAATGCTCTTATTTGTTTAGCATTAAGATGATCAGGAGCAGTTCCATGTTGAGGATAGTATTTGAGATCATTATACCATGAATTTTCAATTGATGGAATATAAGGGGCTTGTTGTGTATAAAGATTTGGTTCCTCTTGTCATCCATCTTCTTCTTGATCATCATAATCCATGGATCTGGTTGCTAGCTTACATAGGCCTTGAAATTTAACAATAGTTTTTGTCTTGAATTCAAGGTCATATTACTTTAAATTGGTCATCTGATTGCCTCGTTTCTCACCTAGTTCCCTTTTCACAAAGAGAGATCTGACCTCTGGGTGAGGGAGAATCACCTTGGTGTGGTTTTTCGATATATAAGTTCTGAATTGTTTTATAGCTTTATGGACAACAAAATACTCCTTATTCACTGGTGGGTAATTCAACTTAACACCATGGAGTTCAATGCTCATAAACGCTATGGGGCATTTGTTCCCTTGCTGGTCCTTTTGAGTGGGAACTGTTGCAAGAGAATGGTATGAAGCAAAGTATATAGCAAGAAGTCCTTACTAAAATATGGACTTTGAAGAGAAGGAACGATCGCTATGGCATCCTTGATCTTCTCAAAGGCCTCATTTTCAACAGGTGTCCACTTGAATTGAAAATCTTTCTTTATTATCTGCTGAAGGGGTTTAACAATTTCGACAAAACCTGAAACAAACTTCCTTACAAAATTAATTTTCTTGAAAAAAGACCTCATAGAATTTTTTCTATGTGGAGGTGGTATTTGCATAATGGGTTTGGTGGGTTCTAGGTCAACAAAAATCCCATCCTCAAAAATAATATTCCCCAATATTTTTCCTTCTTAAACAACAAAGATGCTTTTCTTGGGGTTTAGAGAGATACCATATTTTCTTCACCTTTTGAAAATTTGCTTCAGATTCTTTGGGTGATCAACATTTTGCTTTGAATAAACCGTGACGTCATCGAGCTAGATCACCACGCTATGATTGATTATATTTTTAAACATTATATCCATTTCCCTTTTAAAGGTAGCACCAACGTTGATTAGGCTGAAGGTAATTATGCAATATGCAAACGTTCCCCACTTTGTCCTGAAAGTGGTCCTCAACCAATTTGTTTATGCTATGAGAACTTGATTGTAACCAGAAAACTCATCCAAAAGAGAGAACATTTGG
The DNA here is from genome assembly GCA_009831015.1 of Picea engelmannii. Classification (NCBI taxonomy): domain Eukaryota; kingdom Viridiplantae; phylum Streptophyta; class Pinopsida; order Pinales; family Pinaceae; genus Picea; species Picea engelmannii. The sequence goes on along the minus strand of ML778481.1, from coordinate 124,648 downwards.
GAACCATAGACAAGTTGTAATATTTGTTCTATCAGGGGAACGTGGTAGTATTCTTTTTCAGAAGCTCAATTTAAGTTTTTAAAATCCACACACAATCTAATCTCCACTGATTTCTTCCTGACATGCACCATATTGGACACCTAGGTAGAATACCGAACCTTAAAGATAATCTGGGCATCCAACAACTTCTTCAATTCCTTATGAATAAGGGGTTTAAGAGTCAAATGTATCTTCCTCAACTTCTGTTGGAATAGTTTGATACCCTCTTTGATTGGAATGACGTGTTGAATAATACAGGTGTCAGATGTATTCAAATATTCGCATGTCCAAGCGAATACATCTTGGAATTTCTTGAATAGTTGTGTGAGTGTGTGTTTCTTTTCCTATGAACAAAAAGTGCCTATATTGATGTATTTTGGTTGTTAATGGGTCCCATGATTTACCATAATGTGCATCATAGTGGAACTATTTGTCTTTGTATTCATAGGATTTCTGAACTTCGTATGTAGATCAAACAACTTTTCAAGCGATAACACATTCCTCACGATGTAATTATATTTTATCTTACTTGGTTCATCCTGTTAGTCCCTAAGATTCTATTCATGCACTTCATCATCTATCACCAAGTTCTAGAACACGTCGAAATTGGTGAGGAAATTTATGATCTGAGTATCATTATTGAAAACTCTCTAGTTCATGATGTTGTTCGGTATAGAAGGCCTGAAAATGATTTCAACAAAAAAATCGTTATTAAGGGGCATGAATATAGGTGTTGCATTTGCTAAAGTGTTTGTAAATGTTTTTTGACAATGATGCATATAATTAATATTAAATGCGTCAAAGGAATAGAGAAATTTCCATACCTCATACTGATAACGTTTAAATGGGGTAACATGCGGTGGATAATGTTTCTTACCTATCTGACAACTATCTCTGAATTACCAAAAACTCAAAGGAATTTTACCTTAAGGTCAATGGCCTTCTTCATGCCTTGGATTAAGGCTTCAAATTAAACAATATTATTAGTGCATTCAAGCTCTAAATGAAATGATATAAGAGTCTTACATTGTTTAGGATCAATAAGGATGCATCCTGCCCTGGCTCCCTCTTGATATCATGAGTCATCGAAGAACAAATTCCACTTCACATGTTAGTGTTTAAACTCGAGTTAGTTACGCAAAAAACATATTTTTTACTATAGTACAATCATTAGCATCAGTCCAAGTGAAGTGAAGGAGTTCATATTGTGTGTCTATTTGAATCAAAGATGGTTGCGCTTCATATAAATCATGGTCAGTCTCTAAAAAGTAATTTCCAAAACAGTATGGGCGAAGTCGATGGGCTCATTCATACCTTCAAATTTTGTTAGCATATGTTTCATATGAGCCTCATTTTTTATGCATATATGATTTGGATTAACTTTGTATGGAAGGCACAAGCGAGACCAGTCTGTGGAGAAATAACCTTGAAGTTTTGCAGACCAGTCCTTGCTCAACAATAAACCATAACTTTCTAGAATATCAACAACAATAATATCGATGACCTGATGGACTCTAAGATGAGATTATAGCCTAATCATAACATCCTTAATTTCACCTCTTACATTAACATTTTATCTATCTAATTATATGATTCTTGTAGTACTCATTTGCAGGACAACATTGATTCTTTGGCAAACCGAGTATGGCATGATATTAGATGAAGCACCAGAGTCCGCTAAACAAATATGCACATTAAAATTGGAAATTTCATATGTAATAAGAAAGGGTGGGACTTGGGACCTCAAATGTGAGCCTATACCATCTGCATTTATAGAAGATTTAATTTCAACTTTGTTTTCCACCTTTTCTTTGAAAGTTTTAGAAAGGCTCTCTGTTGCAGAAATGGTCTTCTTTTGAGGGTCATTGGGGTTGAAAGTGTCAATAATTAGGTCACATTTCCGAGGAAGTGCACATATATCATACAAATAAATGTTGAATTTGGTTTTCTTTAGATCTTCAATAACATTATATTCCAAAGCGGCAGTTTCAGGTTTTCTTGGTGTTTTCTTGCTTGTGAGGATCTAGGTTTGTTTTTGGTTGATGGAGTGTTGGGTTTATTATTAGATGTTGTTGGGGTGGAAGTGATTGGTTTCTAAGTAGGAATGAGAGGATTTATCTTTCTGAGAGTAGTGATGATTTTCTAGGGTAGAGAAGTGTTGGGAACATCACTCTTGTGAAAGTTTTAATCTCGAGAGAAACTTTTATAACTTGTTTGTCTCCCACATAAATATCTTCAATCTATTCCTTGTCTGAATCTATACACCAATCCCTTAGAAACATGGGATGTTCTTGAGTGTTTTCATCAGTGGTTTCTTCTATTTCTACTTCTTGAGTTTGGTTATCATTGTTCTCTTATTGATCTAATAGTTTATTAATGACCTAGGTCATAGAGTTGACCCATTGAGGACATGTTTTCTCAAAATGATTTTGCTGGTGATATGAACATAAATTGTCCATACCAAAGTCATCCATATTTAGAGTGAGACTTGGGACTTCTGGAGGCTTCGACATGTTTTCATTCCACTTAAAGAATGGATGGAAAGGTCTAGGATTTGAGGAACCTTCCCCAACGTTCTTATTAAGGTATAATACTTCATTTGAAAGCCTCTTTACCAGCTTAACCATTATGTTTCAGTCCTTGGATTCTTTCTCAGGAGATTTAGTTAAGAGTAAGGGTTTCTTCCCAATTGTTTTAGTCTCTTCAGATGCTAAGTGGTTGTCTAAAGAAATCAGTTCTTTCTCAACAACTTTAGCTTCCTAAAATTTTAGGCTAAGGAAATCTTTCCAGCTCGTTTGATGAACATCCCTATAGAGGGAAGTAACATCGAAGTATAATATTTAACAACCAAGGGTTCCCATGGAGAATTTTTAACAATGAACTTGTTGGGGACTGTAGTGAAGCATTGTTCAAAGTCCTTTACTTTTTCTTTCTTTTCCATCTTTAAGGCCACTAGTTCTTTGACTAGGGTCATGGTAGTTTTCTCTTCCCAAAACTTTCTAATGAAGGCCTTTTTGAAGTCATTCCAGCTGGTTATGGAGCCAATAGATAGGTTGAAATACCATGCAGAAGCCTTGTTTTCAAAGTTGTAGGGAAATATTCTACAAACCACATCTTCATAATGGACATCAAGGAGACAAGTGGCTAAGAAGAAATTATTTACATGATCTTCTGATGAACTATATTTTTCCAAGTCGAATTTCGGAAGAAGTCTCTCTGGACGTTTGGGTGATTCATGAAAAGGTTCAACTAAGTTCAAATCACCTTGGGACATCCATGGTGGGATAAACTGTATTCTATTTTTATTTTCACGCATAATGTCATCAGAATCAGATCCTGAATGTTCACCATCAAAGTTGTTTTCTGATTCTGGAGGAGTAGGACCATGAGGTGTGGGAGGAATTTGGTCGAAGTGCATGGGTATTTCTTGCAGAGTAGTTTCGATCAAATATTCCATGCTGTCAACAAGAATGTTGTTTTGATTCTCAGGTTGTCTTCTGCTGGTAGCTCTCCTCCTGGTAGCTCTCCTCCTGGGGAGTATTGAAACTATGGGTAATTGGCCAAGTAACTTAGTGTACGAGTGTGTAATACAATGAGTTTCAACAAAATATTTGTTAGGGATAGGATACCGAGCTTCTGAATGATTTTCAGGGCTACCAGCAACACTTTCAAACACGGGATTTGAATCTTCAAAGGTAATGTCCTATTCGGAAGGGATATGAGGGAAACGTTGTTGAACAATAATATTTTCATAGGACTGGTCGATCATTTATCATTGGTTTATGCTAGCCATACAAAATTAGTCCCTCCTTATAGAACCAATTCTATTGATGGGTTGGAATTTCCTTTCAACAGTAAGGGGTACTCCCTGGTACATGGTCCCAATTAGAATATGCGTCGTTTGGTTTAGGAGACCCATATGAATTTTAGTCTGGTTTCCATTACTAGTTATGAGGGGTGATTGTATGGTTGGTGAATGAAAATGAAAATGCAAACACAATCCAACTAAGTGAAGAAATAAATGTAAACTAACCTATCCTAGCTAGGAGCATTTAAAGTAATCAAGTCAGTGGCTGTAAATGAAACTAATCCCTGCAAATAACTTCACCCAGATAGTTGTTATGAAGAAACAAGGTTAGACAAAACATGTATGCAGATACATAACCAAATTAGTCTAAATCATGCAATTACATACATAAGAAACTATTTATCTCAAGGAAAAACATAATAAAGAATAAACAAAGCTGCAATAATACTTCAATTTTCATAAGATCAGTCTATAAGAAAAAATACATCATACAACACATGTAAACAATACACAGTTAGCTGAAAATAGTTTATAACAACCACCACTTACAAGAGTTCTTCTCTCCAAAAAAATTGGCCTTCAGGGATTCTCAATTTTAGTTAACACGATAGTTTCTCCAAAATAGTTTAGCGAATGTAAAATTCTTGAAAATCACTTTCAAGTTGGGCATCTTCCTTTAGCGAATGTAAAATGCTTGAAAATGTCTTCTTGAATTCCACAAGAAATAGTTATTAAACCTTTCATCTTCCCCCTCAATGCCTATTGACATGTGTAATAATAAGGACGAAGCTAATGACGGTTGGAAAAAGACAAAATGGAATATAGTTGTTAGCAAATTTGAATTGTATATTTTGCCTTATTCATGGGTTTTTTCCCTTCACGCATGCTTCCCAAACCTTGTATTTCCCATCGAGTGATATGATCATGTGATACAAATGTTCCTCTAGGGCGGGTGTATGGGAGGTTGAATTATCGGTGAGGGTATTCATGTATCTCATTAGAGTGGCCATGAATGTTTGAATCATTATCTAAACCTTAGCCAGTTGAACGGGGTGTTCTTCCATTCCCTCAATTGTTAATTTCATGGTTTCTTCAACTCTCTCCCATATCTGATTTATATTTCATTGGAGTTGTTCAAGGAGTTGTTACATTGTAATGGTTTTATTGATCTCCTCAATGGGAGGAAGGTGACCCTTATGTGCTAAGAATTGTGTGGCTTTGTGGAGTTGCGCACATATTGCAAGTGAGCTTTTCATTTCCTTTTCTGCTCTCTTCCTCGTTTGTTGGCATTGATCAAGGGAAGCGTAATCGATTCTTCTTTCTACTTATGAGGGGCGGGGAAGCTCGAATGGAGCATCCATATTCTTAACAATCCACCTTTTTTGTATCATCTAATCCCTCCCAGATTGTGGAGAAATAGATGTTTTTGACTTGCACCCAATTATGTTGATCCATTATTTCAGATGACAGCTATTGGAAGACTTGAAAATGGGCATACATATCTGTAATAGTCTCCTCAAGATCCATCCTTACTTTTTCAACACATGCTTTGAATTATATTAGATTTACCTTGTCTTTCATTGCATGCCTGAGATGTTCCTCCAGTTATCTAATCCTAACATCCTTTTCTTCATTTTGGCAGAATAAATTCTTGAGGTTCCGCTCCATTACTGTGGTGAATGTCGTGCCAGTGGATGCTATGATGAGTGGGTCCTTATTGGAATTATCTGCCACTGTGGTCTCTATGAGGATTGATATTGGGTTGACATCGGTGACTGGGACCTTCCTGACCTATTTTTGCACAATTATAATCGTGGCTTTGTCAAATTTAAACTTCATCAAGTTTGCCACTTTATTGTTTTTGTAGGGTGTGCGAAGCCCCAAATCCATTCCGTCGAATTGAAGATGACTACTGGGAACTTCAGTTGATGTTTCCAGGATGTCCATTTCCATAAGTGAGGGATCATTTTTTAGAGCCTCTTCATCCAATTTTTGTTGCTCTTCTTCAACTGCCTTAGCTACAACTTCATCTGTTTCTCTTTGTTCTTTCGTTGTTGCTTCTGTTGCTGCCTTTTCATCTATTTATTTTTCTTATGTTTCGGTTTCTACTGCTTTCTCATCCACTGCCTTCGCTTTCATTTTTTTTGTTGCCACTGTTGTTGCTATTGTTGTTGTTGCTGCCACTATTGCATTAGATTTTCCTTTGGCCTTGGCCTCTTCTATATTTCTTTTCTTTTCGACGATGTATTCTTTGTTTTTCCGGACCTTTTCTTTCTTCCTTATTTTCTTTTCTGACATCGTTTCTTCCTCATACACTAATCCAAAATGTGTGGATGTTATTTTGGTAGATGTTATCTCTATTGCCTCTTCTTTGTCTCTTTTCCATGATTCTTCGTAGGCTTTCTCTTCATCATCGATCCTTCCAATAGGTTTTCCTTGTCTATTGGCGATAACTTCATCGTATGTCCAAGCACCACAGTGAATTTATTCCTCCTCCCATGTGGGCGAAGTGTATTCCCATGGGTGTTTGTACTTGCTGCAATGTTTCTTGACTACTTTCTTTGGATCATGTCTATAGAACCTTTCTTCTCTAAAGTGGAATGATAGCAGTGCGTCCACTTCTGATTGGGCTTTATTAATGTTTTTGAATGAGTATGAGATAGCCCACAATGATAGTGGGGGATAGATAGAATTCTTGTCTCGATACAATGCTTCCCCGACTCCATGGATCACAGTTTTATATGCGATGTCCTGAAGCACTAATATGTCAGGCACAAATCTTGGGAGAAAATGGGGAGATTTAGTAGCTCCCTATACCCTTATGTAAGTTTCATGCTCCATGAGGTACTGGTCTCTAATCTTCTAGCTTATTTCCAATGCTATATCGGTCATACATGGAGCTGGTGTGATGAAGATGAGCTCATAGAGAGGCACTAAGAAGTGATTTCATATCCAGTGGTACTTAGTCCTGTATTTGTGCTCCCAGATCACTTTGCAATAAACATGCACAAATGGATCTGTTGGTTGCCAATCCCAACCCATCTTGGGATATTGATGGTGCACACACATAATATCCAACATATAAAAAAACATGTAAAATCTTGGTAATTGTTCGAGAGCGGTCTCCTTGATGGCTATGATGGACTCTTCTAGGGTTACTGACAAGATGTCGACCCAATTGAATGACAATCCTTCATCGACACAATAATATATCAGAGGCATAAGGGATAAAGTGAATTTAGAATCATCTTCTTCCCCATAAATCTTGCATAACATCGCCACAATATATTGATATGGTGTTCTTAGAGAAGTGGTCGAATATTCACCAAACGACTTGAGTTTGAAAATTTTATCTGGCTTGTACCATATCTTGAATATATCCTTCACCTTGTGTGGGAACTTGCTTATGAGTTCATCATTCAGTGACCGATTTCCCTTTTCCAAATGGTAATACTTGGCTATGTCACCTACATGGAATGACACAATGGGTTGTCCCTTATCATTAAGTATAAACCAGTTCTCAAGGTATACATGCTTTAGGATCCATGAGATCATGTTTTCAGAAGGGAAAACTACTACACGAGTCATAACCCTGTGCAATCCTGACCTCAGGATGTTCTTGAATATTTCCAGTTCATCCTAATCTTCAACTTCCATAAGGAAGTTTTGCTTCTTGAACATCTGGAAAACTTCACCCCATTTGAGTGAAGTTCCTACTTTCTCTAAGAGTACTATAGTATTTTCATAGACTTCCCTCGGGGTGCTAGTTTCTTCCTCCTATCGGTTTCCACTTCTAGAAGCTTATGACATGAGTACTTTTCTTGTATGTTTCTTTCAAGGTGACATATCTGAATATGTGGAAACACGTAAGTATTAGTGCATTAAATTAACAATAAAATAATATATGACAACAAACATAAAATGTTAGTTCTAATAATCATGTGAATCATTGGGATCTTGAGCAGTAACAGGGTTAAACGATGAATCTATTAGTGTGAACCTGTGTTATTACCTAAGGAACTACTTGATATAATGTTATGGGGGAATTTGTCGTCTTAAGAAGATAGGATTATGGGTGACATGGTGAAAGTTTGAATTAAATTGGGTTTAGTTTGGGTGAACCGACGTAATTGATGATAATTGTGCCAATAAAGAAAGGGGATTCAACGTATTTGATGACAACTATGTCGATATAGCAAGTTAGTGTACCAATGACATTGGTGCAAACTACACCGATATGTTAGAATGATCCTGGCAAAGTTATTGGAAACCACGCAGAATCATTAGAGATGGGAACTAATGAAGTTGGGAAGAACTGTGTCAAAATGTAGAAGAAGTGAGTGGAGGCGATGTTAAGGACTTTGCCAACAATAAAGTGTAATGTCTGGAGTCCATCATAACAAAGTCATCGACATATCGGTAAACCTGTTGTAAATTTCACCAATAGAAGAAAGCACATACTGAGGGGAAAGACATGAAGCTTGTTGGTGGGTATCAACGATCTTTTGGGGAACTGTGCCGACACGACTAAGGTCAATATCGATAACTTCTTAGAAAAGAGATATGATAGTATCAAAGAGGTTACTATAAAATCCACTGATAGAGCTGAGATGTCGTGAGAGAAGTTCCCAACAACTCCGTCAATGGGGATTTTCCTCTAAAATTGACTAAGTTCTTTATCAATGGTTTGCGTGGGTGACCAAGGCTCTAAATGGATGGACCAGTGGCTTAGGCTCCAAGAAGATGGTATTAGCCTAGGAATAACTTGATTTATAATCGAGCCAAGATATTTCTCGAGTCTGGAAATGTTTCAAGGTTGGGGCGAGTTCGGTCCGAGTGAGACCTGTTTCATACTTCATATAAATATTAAATGATAGTGAGTTTGGATGTAACTTGATGGGTAGTGGATCAATTTGATGGTGTGAGTTAGGAAATTAGTGTGGGGGGTCCTTACCTGAATCAATTATCTGGTTAAGGTGAGGGTATAGGTGGATCCTGTTAGCTAGGGTACAAGAAGCATGGCATGCTTAGGGTTAGGTTTCATGGGAAGATGAAGGGAAGGTAGGCCAGGGGGAGGTGTAAGGAGTTAAATGGTAGATTGTTTAATGAAGGCTTGGTGGGGAAACCCTAACCCTAACAATCAACAAACATAAAAAAAAAATGAAGAAGCAAGGATATAAGTTTTATATCCCTACTTATAAACTAGCGATATGTGGATGGTGAAAGGGGATGTGCAGGTGTTCTGACTGGGACGTCACTTCTTGTGCACATGAAACCTTTTTTTTTCGGTAATTAACAATAACATGCATACTGAGGGATGAGAGGACACATGTTCCTTTTATAACTTTTCACAAGGTGCAGGATTCGAGACATCGAAGGTGTGGATAGCAAGTGCGTCGGTGCTAGACATGGAGAACCAAAGAAAGAATTTTTAACTCCTTCGATGGAAGGTTTTTCACACCGAAAACATTGGTGGGATATTCTTTGGTATGTATAAGAGGATATAGTGGAAAGTCTTCTAGTGGCTTGGTTCATTTTTTGATGAACTTGTAAAGAAATTATCCAGTGAATGACTCATATATCAGAGATGTTTGCGGGAAGACCTCTGGTATGCACCAAAGCATTTGGGAGGAAGTCCTCTAGTGTGTACCATAGGAAATCACGAGAACTCCTCTGATGAGTCGGTAGAGTTAACGAGAACTACTCTGGTATGCCCACAAAAGTCTCTTAAAACTTATAAGTGTTAAACCCAAAACCTAATTGACTCGCAAGATAAATAAACTTAATTAGAGGGGATGAGAAGACTTTATCAAAGATAAAGATGTCAAGGTATCTCTTCTCATTCAATCAAGAGGTTCTCAAGTCGAAAAGGAAGGGTCCCATTTTCTTGGCTAAAAATGGTTTTACAGGCAAAAATACAAGAAAAAGGTAACGTTTTGATGTTTGGCACAACACCTAGGAAACCCAATATGAAAGAAAACCTAACTAAAAGGTGAGGTTTCTCTACTCCCTTTTCTTCAAATGTGAGTACAAAGAAAGAGGCACTTTCTATGGAGTTTCCTTTAACATTGTGGCCTATATGGCTTCTACAAAATCTCTCCTCCTCTGATATGCTCTCAAAATTGCACTCCTAGGTTTTATTTTCAACTATGGAAAAAATACAATGCTAAAGAATGGAACCCCTCCCCTCCTAGTGGCTTGGTATTTAACATTGCCTGATAGACATCCAGGGGTAGGTTTTTTTGACTTCCTCAAGCCTCAATTGTGATAAGGTTTCAAATCTTCTAGAATATTCTTGAAAATACATACGTGGCTAGCCCCATATGTGTGAGTAATGGGAGCTGATGTGGCATACACTCATACCATGGTGTTCAACATGGTAGGCTAACTTGCAAGAGACACAAAATTTGCATACAAGCTCTAATTGACGTGATTTTTACATTGTTGGAAAGGTATCAATGTGTATAATAATGTCAAGGGGTATTAACAAAAGATTGGAAATTTTGACACCAAAAAATGTCATTTGATGAGATGAAATGTCTTTGGAATATTTCAAATCCCAATTTTCCAAATTGGGACTTGCCATTAAAATGACCTTGCAAGCTTATTCCTCCATTTTTTTCCACTTTGAAAGCATCAAAATATATGGAAATATTAAAATGATACAATCTAGATCATACCTCCCCATTTAGGGAGGATTTTTGTCCCCAAAATATTTACTGAATGAGGTGAGAAATTTTATCTTCTACCTTATCCCTCAAGTACCCTTTTTTTTTCTTGGAAGTTGTCCTTTCAAACCAATTTGAAAAAGGTCATGCTTCCTCTCTCTTGCAATTTTAGACCGCTTCTGCAAAATTGTGTCCTCTACCAACTCTACTTGAGCATATGGTGCTAAGTCCTCTATGGAAGGTAGGACCTATTCCTCCTCTTGATCCAACATGGAAGGCTCACAGAGTTTGATATTCTCCACATTCACTACTGATTAAATGCACATGTATGGGGGTAGAACAATTCTGTAGGAATTATCTACCACCTTCTCCAATATATTGAAAGGTACATACGCCTTGATATTATTACTAGGATCATGTAGTATTTCCTTGTTCAACTATAACAAAACTATGTCTCCCACTTTGAATGAATTCTCAGTTCTATGTTGATTATGTATGGCCTTGTATTTTTTCTGTGATTTCTTCAACATCTCTTGTACTTGCAAATGGATTTTCCTAATCTTCTCAAAAAAAAATTCCACTCTCAATGCATCTCTTGTGAGGTTCTCCCTTACTCATCCTTTCTATCCATATACAACATCCAAGGGTGAAGGTAGAAAATATCCAAAGCAAGTTTCAAAAGGCGACTTACCAATAGAAGTGTGGACTACTCTATTATAATATTGTTATATGTAGATCATATTTTCATCCCAGGTCTTTGGATGCTTCCGACTGTTACCCCTCAAAAGTTGCACCAAAGTCCTATTGACTACTTTTATCTACCCATCTGTGTGTTGATGGAATATTTTATATCTCTTCAACTTAATGTCCATCTTCTCCCACAATTGGGAGGATTTGCTCAGTTATAGTTGCAGTTGCAGTCAGTTTTTGTTGCAGCAATGAAACCCTAACCCTCTTGTTGAGGCACCTTAAGTGAAGATATTGACATAATTTTTGGATAGCCTAGTGTGCCCTAACCCAACGCACCTCCTAGTACTCTCAGCAAGCTAAGATGCCAAGTTTGAGTGTTTGGTCAAATTCAAAGGTTGACCAAGTCAAAGTCAAATGTGTGCTCGTTTAACCATAGACAATATAGCAATATTGTCACCCAACCATAGGCCGAAGACACCCCCGAGAACCTTAACCTTGACAGAGAATAATTATGGAATCAAACCCTAAGCCTAATAGCCAATCAATGTAGCGTACCTCTCTCCAAAGCTAGCACACAAGGCAGAAAGTCCAAACCATAACCAATAGAAATTCCAAGCCTAAATCGAGAATATAGGTTGCAGTAGTTGCAGCTGCAGCTACTCTTCAGACTTGCGCACTTACTCAGCTTCTGCAATGTGCACTCTTACATTTCTGCAGTTTCGAGTTGTGTGTGCCAAATGATATCTATCATCTTGTATTTATACTGCTCCTTAGATGTCTGGGCCGACTTTTCATTATAGAGGCTAAAAACTCAATATTAAATATTTCCTTTAGCCGACTTGTCTTCTAGGGTTATCTCCAATGCTTTAGGGTTTCTTCTTGCTTCCTGAAATATTCTATTCTTGTCAGGGTTACACATGGAGGTTAATACCTCTCACAGCTACCATAATATCAATACTCCCTCCTAGATATTGAGGTATTGAAAGAAATGGTCTTGAGCACAACCATACCATTCAATCGGTAGCATCATCATAGCCATACAGGCTATCTCATGATTAGATCACAAGCACCCTCATCATTATCAATATCATCTGATAGCATCAACTACATCATCTCTCGAAGCCATACTCCATCTGAGTAATCAAGCATGATACTAAATAAGTCACTCACTCCACAAAGTGATACAAGAACCATTCTTCTAATCCAGACATATGTCCTAGAAGAATAATTATTCCAACATATGTTGGAAGCCACGCCATGGGCTACAAGGACTATTCTTTTAATCCAGACATACGTCCTAGAAGAATAAATGTCCTGGACCATTTTCTGCCTAGAGAATGTTTGTCCACTAGCACATTGATTATCCATCTAGCTGATAATCATTTTCAAAACTACCGATAGTCTATATGGCAATCAGAACAATGTCATTCAATATAACACAACTGTGTCTATCCACAATAGTACAAAACTACTATCCAATGGTACACAACCACACCAAGTAGCACACGACTAGTTAATTAGTGACACATAGTCACAAACAGTGGAACACATCCACCATAGTAGTATACATCTACTGTCCAAAGACATATAGTCTCCATAGCAATCATATCATCTGATATCAACCTGCATAGAAACAATATCATGATATAAACTGAGTCATCTGGGACATTCTTCCACTCACATATGTGAGATATGGAAGAGTGTCTACCCTCAAAAAGTAAAACATTAGCCATGGGCTATCTGGACTATTCTTCTCAAGCATATAAGAACAATTGTCCTTGATTTCTGAGCCTAGACCATTCACCTAACTAGGCCATTCCTTCGGCACTAGTCATAGTGCAACCTGGAGAGAATGAGTCTTCCCTAGGGAGTGCCTGTCCTTGATTGTTGAACCTGGACCATTCACCTAAATGGGCCATTCCTCCATCACTAATCATAGTGCAACTTGGATAGAATGAGTCTGCCCTAGGGAATGACTATCCGAACCATTTCCTAATGAAAATGACTTTCCTGCACGAGCCTCCAAAACAGACCATTCTTATAAACTTCTCACAACTGTGAACTTTGAAAGAATGACTGCTCGACAAGGCAGACCATTCTACTTGACCACTAATCAGAGTGACAGCCAAGAAGAATGATTTTTGTAGACCATTCCCCCACACTGGCCACAAGGGGAATCACTATCTATGGTACATCAACAATCTATCAAACCATTTTCATTACGAAAATGATTGTCTGATCTGGACCATTTTTCGAAATAGAAAATGCATGTACGTCAAAAATCTCAAACCACTTTTTGAACTGGAAAGGAACTGCTCATCCTGAAACATTTTTCGAACTGAAAAATGATTTTCCATAAATCAATAACACAATAGTGCTCCCTCCCAACCTAGGATTAATCTCTTCCCTTTTCAATAAGGAAGTCGTCTCCACGAGCCCCAACTTGCAAAATTTTCATCTTGGACATAGGTTTTACCCAAATATTTGTTATCTGCTCATCTGTAGAGATATATTGGAGAACCACGTCTCTTTTCTAGACTTCATCACAAAGAATGTAATGCTTGATCTCTATGTACTTTGGCCTGTTATGGAACACTGGTTTTCTTTAAAGGCTTCATGTAGCTATGATCGTTAAAATATATATGATCGTCGAATTCAACACTTTTGTTTCCTGCTATCTCATGACATCGTGGAAAGGCTCAAACTGAAACATATCCAAGTAGCACTTCTTCTATCATCATGAGAGTTTTCCATGGATTAGCAATCCATCATCCCAGACTTCTGAGTAACTATTCTGATACACTATCTCTGTCATAGAAAGTTTTCACCACGCTTATGCTATATATGATATACCATGCATCAAGTTGTTTGAATCCATACAAGGTCTTCTTATATTTGCATACATGGGTCTCTTTCTGGTATACCTCAAAAACTTGATATTTCCTTACATAAGCTTCTTCCTCAAATGCTTTGTTGAGAGAACAGTCCTTTACAACCAACTAATATAAATTTCAATCCATGGATACTGCAAGAGATATAATAGCTCAGATAGAGGTATATATGATTTACGAGAATAAGTTGTTATCATAGTCTTCTCCTCCTTCTAGAAGAACTTATAGTTCTGAATCTTGCAATGCTTCCATTCATAACCCTTTTTGACAATTTCTTACATATATTGTTTTTCATCATAACTTCCATTTCTTCTGCTTGATTGCTTATAGTGGGTTCAAACCAATTTGGTAGTCTTGTGATTCTTGGTATAATAACTGATTGTTATGGATTTTCTTTATTTCTTGGAATCTTCATGTTTCACTTCATCTCTTGGGTCCATGGATTCTCCTATAGATTCCATTCCCTAAAGATTCCAACTTCTTCCTTTCATCATAGGATCATGGATGTAGATGGACAACCAAGAATACTTTGAGGCTTCTTTTCGAAGAATACTTCTTCTGAACACATGTTGCTTATAATGGTTGTTACTTTCAATGGGAACATGGATAGATACTTCATAATCCTCAATGGATCATATTATTTAGGATTATCTCCCTCCTAATCATTTCTTCATGCATGAATGCATGCTCTTCTTTTGGAATTCTGTAATTAGCTCCCTCCATCTAAGAGAGTCCACACTTCCGTTTGCATCCTTATTGCCTACTGCAAAGTTTCACAAGTCTTTTTATAATTTCCTCTTGATTGATGACTTCTTTCTATTTTGACTTCTTCTGGGTCTCTTCAAGTTAATTCTGATTTCTGCTTATCTAGAAGTTGTTACTTATATAATAGCTTCCACGAGAATTGTTACCAAGGATTGTCAATATACTTCATCTTCTCATGTGTATTGCTTGACTTGTAGTCATCGTGATAGCAATCCTTATATTGTTATTCTTCCATAGGTATTGTTTCACTTGAACATATTATTATCACATAATATTGTATTATGATTTGAGATAATTTCCCAAAATACAATTGCTATAGGAGGGTTCCTGTACCTTTTGACAGCTTGACTTCAAGTCAGTTTTTCAGGGGTTTTGAGAAGGCATTTGCAGTTCTTGATGATTAAATTGTGTAGAAGACATCATAATATTTCCAAACATATCTCTTGTAGCCCAAAAATCCTCTGGGAAGGCCTCCAAAAACCCTCTCAAAGACCACGCCGAACTTCTGCAATTTTTGAGTGACTAACTTAAAACTTGGATTATGAACAAATGAGAAGGTATTTTTGAAAACTGGAGGAGGTTTTTGTTCATCACATACCAAAAAACAAAAAACTCTCTCATTTTTGTAAAAATTTTTATGGTTAGAGAGATATTAAAAATAGAAAATGCGCTACAAAATCATCTAGCGAGACACACAAAGGGCGCTACAGAATGTGCAAAACTGTTTTACAGTGGCGCTACGGAATTTCCTGTAGTGGTTATTGTTACTAATTTGATCATAAAACCCAAACTACGAAGTGGGTTTCTCTGAATTTTTTTTTTGGAGGAAGATGATATCCCTGTTGACTTGATGACCAAATTTCAGCCTAACCGAGTTTGTAAATTGAGAGAAACAATTAAAACACCAGTGTTCTACGGAATGTGTTGTCAATTCTTTGTTTTTCATAGTTGATTGGATGTTCTCCTTGTTGGGAGGCTTCCATCTATCAAGGAGGGTTCAAATGACTTCTCATGGATCAATTAGATGTCAAGGGACACCTTCACCTAAGTCTTATATCCATTAAGACCTCATGTAGTGAGTTGGAAACAATTCATTAAAGACTTCCAACAAATTCCTGAAAATTAGCAGTTTGTTTGATTTTTGTCTCTTTGATTCTTGCCACCTATTTCCAAGGATTAGAATCCAATGAAAGAGATGGGATTCGACCTCCTAAGGATATTTGGATGCTATTTTTCTATTTAATGAAGGAGAGAGCTCTTGGAGAGGGGTTGGATTCATGATCCAAGAGAGGAGAGATCTAGAGGAGCAGTTGAGTTGCTCATTTGTAAGCCCGAGGGAATGTATTGTAGGCATTTATGCTATTAGAGATTCATGAAAGTTGTGATACCTGACTGTTTTTATCTTGTTTCCATTCTTTCTTATCATCTTTCTTGAGTAATATTTATAGATTTTGAAGATCAAAAGATTCTTTCGGTTAATGAATTCATGAGCTGCAAAGGATTTGTGGTATTTGGTTGTTAATAATAGATTATTGTTCAAGCACTCTTTAATATATATTACAGAAAGGATCTCTTTTATGTAGTTATTCTTCTCTTTGTTTACTTTCTATTCTTCTATCCATCTTTGCATAAGATTTTCATGTGGTAGGCAGCCTGATTTCTTGTGATCTGCAGAATGTTATGATTCCATGCCCAATGGAATGTATTTGCAGCAGTGTGATGTCCTCCCTTTTAGTCTTTTCTTGTTGATCCACATATTCAAACTATTTTAATCCATTTGCATTTCTATGTTACCAAGATTACTCTCATTTGTAGTCTGGGAGTGACTCTTGGAGTGATAACATTTTTGGCATCGTTGCCGAGGACGGAAGTGAAGAAATCTTCCATGGGAGAATGACATTGATCAGATCCAGCTTTTGATGGTGAACAAGGGTTGGTCACATATCAGAGACTACATCATTCACCTGGCGACTCCACTCCATGAAGGAAGAAACTATTGGTGACTTCACTTATACGAGACAACAATAGCAATGGAAGTTATCTTGGCTTGGAGGTATGCTTTTTGTGACTTCTCAAATATAGTCGATTTTCCACATCTAGAGTCGATTATAACTGAGTGGGACAATTATCTTCCGAGATTCAGAGGAAGCAAGCATGATCATCTCGGTGAGAACTTATTGAATTTTCATAAATGCATGCTTGAACATGGTTTTGTTCACGAGGATGTCTTGATCAAGATGTTCAATTTTTTTTTAGAAGAACATGCTCGTGAATGGTTTCAATCCCTTCCTGCTACTAGTATCCATTATTTGAAGGATTTTCACGTGATTTTCAATTCATATTACGAGAAGATTTACTCGGTTGATATTATTTTTGATAACCGTTGTAAAGAATTTGAATCCACATCCATCATCCAGTTAGTATTCAATCTAATTGTGAGGATGTTGGTGATAGTCATATTGTAGACACGTTTGTCCTTGATTCAAGTGTCTCTTATAGTTTTGACTATGATATTGAGGATGCCTCAGATTTTCATAAAGAAGTTGTTGATATCCATTCAGTATCCCAAGAGCTTCAGAGGCAATTGATCTTTCCTTTATCACCGATATCCATCATTCTTGAATTTGAATCTGCAGTAGACATCAAAATATATATGATTAGTAGTGGAATCATCTCGCAGTCATGTTCAAATTTGCAAATAGCTGAAGGCGACATCGATTATCAAAAAGAAGATATGCAAAGACCTTTTGACATTCATCTTAAACAACAGAAAGAGGTATTTGTTTGTGGATTTTATGACCCTATTTCTGACTATCTGGAGTCTTTGAGCAACATATATGTCAACACATTCTTGTCGAATGAAGGTCGGTTCTGTTATCTTTTCAAACTGCATTTCTATATGCCATGGATTCCTCTATTTTCAGATCCATATCAAGAATTTTATCAGTTAATTAGTGTCTTATATGGCTTCATTGGAAGCATGATTTTACCTAATATAGAGGAAGAAGTTCATTAGGTAGGGGTAGGAATAATAAATCTCGGTTCTCGAGCATCTTGTTTGCAGTTAGTTTTCAGTTTCAGATAAAGAGCAAAGGTGCTCTCGGGCATGCAGATTTCCTCGACAGAGTTGAAGGAGTGTAAGGCTATTGAAGCTGCATGTTCTTGGCATTTCATAGGGATCATGCCATCCCCTGTGGAGCTAGATGTTAACACATAAGATTGTATTATGATTTTAGATAATTTCCCAAAACACAATTGCTATAGGAGGGTTCCCGTACTTTTTGATAGCTTGACTTCAAGTCATTTTTTCAGGGGTTTTGAGAAGGCGTTTGTAGTTCTTGATGATTCCATTGTGTAGCAGACATCATAAGCTTTCCAACCACATCTCTTGCAGCCAAAAATCCCCTGGGAAGGCCTTCGAAAACCCTCTCAATGACCATGCTACGTTTCTGCTGAGAGCATGTTGCGCTTCTGTAGTTTTTGAGTGACTAACTTAAAACTTGGATTATGAACAAATGAGAAGGTATTTTTGAAAACTTGAGGTTTTTGTTCATCACATACCAAATAAAAAAAACCTCTCTCATTTTTTCAAAAAAGTGTTATGGTTAGAGAGATATTAAACATAGAAAATGGGCTACAGAATCACCTAGCCAGACACACAAAGGGTGCTATGGAATGTGCATAATATTTTACAGTGGCCCTACGAAATTTCCTATAGCGGTTATTGTTACAAATTTGATCATAAAACCCAAACTACGAAGTGGGTTTCTATGAAATGTTTTTTGGAGGAATATGATATCCTTGTTGACTTGCTGACCAAATTTTAGCTTGGCTCAGTTTGTAAATTGAGAGAAATAATTAAAACACCATTGCACTACGGAATGTGCTACCAATTCTCTGTTTTGCATAACTTATTGGATATTTGCCTTGTTGGGAGGTTTTCAGCTGTCAAGGAGGGTTTGAATGACTTCTAATGGATCATTTAGATGTCAAGGGAAACATGCACTTAAGTCTTAGCTCCATTAAGACCTCATGCAATGAGTTGGAAACAATTCATTAAAGACTTCCAACAATTTCCTGAAAATTAACAGTTTGTTGGATTTTGTCTCTTTGATTGTTGCCACCTATCTCCAAGGATTAGAATCCAATGAAAGAGATGGGATTCGACCTCCTAAGGATATTTGGATGTTATTTTTCTATTTAATGAAGGAGAGATCTCTTGGAGAGGGGTTGGATTCATGATCCAAGAGAGGAGAGATCTAGAGGAGCAATTGAGTTGCTCATTTGTAAGCCTGAGGGCATGTATTGTAGGCATTTTTGCCATTAGAGATTCATGAAAGTTGTGATACCTCACTATTTTTATCTTTTTTGCATTCTTTCTTATCATCTTTCTTGATTAATATTTACAGATTTTGAAGATCAAAAGTTTCCTTTGGTTAATGAATTCATGAGCTGCAAAGGAAATTTTGTGGTAATTGCTTGTTAATAATAGATTATTATTCAAGCACTCTTTAATCTATATTACAGAAAGGATCTCTGTTATGTGGATATTCTTCTCTTTGTTTACCATCTATTCTTCTATCCATATTTGCATAAGCTTTTTGTATGGTAGGCAATATGATTTCCTATGATCTGCAGAATGTTATGACTCCATGCCCAATGGAATGTATTTGCAGCAGTTTGATGTCCTCCCTTTTACTCTTTTCTTGTTGATCCACCTATTCAAACTATTTTAATCCATTTAAATTTATATGTTACTAAGATTACTCTCATTTATAGTCTGGGAGTGACTCTTGGAGTGATAACACATCTTATCTTCTAAGAAATAAATATGCAAGATATGTACAAAAACTATGTAAACATGGTATGTACAATAACTATGAAGAATATTGTTACCTTGTTTTTAGAAGAAGAAATTTGTTTTATCCTTCTTGGCCTTCTTTGGGGGTTCCCTTTCTTTGACAATTGATGCTTCATGTGTTTCCTTCCCTTTCTTTAACTCGGGACAATGATTCTTGTACTGACCATATTTTCGACAGTTGAAGCATTGTATTTTTGACATATCTTTCTCTTGATTTGGTGTCTTCCTTGAGTCATGTTGATGATTACAATTGTGTGAGACATCCTCCAGGACACAGACTGAGTGAGTTGGCCTGAGAGAGAGCCCATGAGTTTGGTGTTCCAATGAGATGGGTGTGTTGTTCCTCTCTGAGATAGATATGGAAAGTTGTGCCCCTGTGTGAGGTGGTGAATCCCATGAGCTGGGTGTGTGGTTCCTCTCTGAGACAGAGATGGAATATTGTGTGCCCTTGTGTAGGAAAGCGCATGAGATGGGTATGTGGTTCCTCTCTGAGACAAAGATTGAATGTTGTGTGCCCCTGTGTGGGGAAGCCCGTGATTTGGGTGTATCGTTCTGAGATAGAGATGAAATGATGTATTGGACTCCTCTGTGCAGAGAGTTGAGATGATGTGATACTCCAGATGATTCTCCTGTGTAACATAGTGAGAAAGAGATCTGCTAAGTTGGACGTGCCTGTGGTTGAGCACAGGTGAACATGATCCTAGTGGTAACAATGTATTGGCCTCCTCTGTGAAGAGAGTTAATATGATGTGATACTCCAGATGATTTTCATGTGTAACACAGTGAGAAAGAGATCTATTGAGTTGGACATGCCTGTGGCTGAGCATAGATGAACGTGATCCTAGTGGTTGAGCACTAGTGAGTGTGGTTCTCTCGTGAGATGCATTGAGATAGAGATGTGGACATCCCTGTGGTTGAGAACATATGGATGTTCCCCTAGTGGCTGAGAACTAGTGGGTGTATGAGATCCCTTGATATATTGTACAAGAGTTAGAATTACCTATAACCCTATTTTTGATGTAAAGGGTACAGGTCGTCCCCACCATAAAGTGAAAAATAATTAATGTAAAAGATAAATAATGTAAAAAATAATTAATATGGTAATTATTAAATATATTATGAGTTATTGTGGTTGGACCTATTGTGACAATAGACACTATTGTTGACAGGTTCAGTCTAATATAAATAAATCTAAATTCCTCATTGAGGAATAATATCACAAGTGTGAGTTTGGAAATGTCAGCAAACACTTGTTCTTGGGAAAAGTGTGCAGCTCTCTTGGGCACTAGTATTCTAGGGTTTGTGAGCACCCTTTTGTGTGCTAGGTATTTATGGTTGTGGGGGTCTTTTTCTTGAAGAATATAGCAAAGGATTGGCTGTATTTTATTCCCTTGTTGAGAAGGGTTTCCTAGGATACTTCTTGTGTACTTGTGCATGGTGTTTCTTCTTGTGATCTTGGTTGCTGCAAAAAATTGTTTATGGTTTAAGTGAAATGATAAAAATGGAATTAAATTCATTCTTAAACCTATATTATTGAAAAATCAACATGGTATTAGAGCATAGGTCTTGAAGAACCCATTGCACAAGAAAATTTCAGTCATCCTCTCTCTTCTACAAAGTTGTACGACCCTCCTAGGGTTTCCAGAAAATCCATACGGCCTACCTTTCTGAGGAGTTTGAACACTTGTCACTTGGACATTGTGGATAAAAAGTGTATGGGAGTGTAAGACCTCCTCCAATGCACCTCCAACAAGCTTTAGATTGCATTTCCAAGCATTTTGACTTTTTGGCCCTAGGGTTTCTAGGGTTTCGCTAATTTATGCATACATTTTAGAATTAGGGTTTCTGCAACTCATTGAAGGAGCTCTTAAGCTCACTAGTGTTCTCCTATATTTCAAAGTATTATTTTTGGTAGTCATAAGTCCAAAAAAAAAAAAAAATTCTAGCCTAGCCTAGCTGTTAGGTTTTCTAGCCCAGTTGACAAGGTTGGTGAAGAATCTAAAAATATGATGAATAGAATCATGATGGAAGCCAAGATTGGTGGATCAAGAAAACTCAGTTCCTGGAAACCAACACTTCAAGGAGATGAAGACATAAACATATAGGCATCCTCAAGTATGCACTTGTATATATTATGTGTATCATTATCATGAGGGTACTTGCAGGAGGAAGGAACCTTTGCTTAATTCATAAATCCAGAAGGATCCTAGTGCATTCAAAAGAACAACACACTGGAAGTAAAGACTCTAGGTTTGATTATTTTAATTATCATGCCTCTAACATACATTTCTAAATTTTAATACATTACAAGTAGGTGTTGAGCCTTGACAACAATCCTTAAATTGTTTTGATTCTACATATGTACTAATTATTCTCCTTTAGGATATATTTTTGTCTTGTTTCCTTTCATTTGTTTTCTTGTTCCAGGAAGGTTAAAAAAAAAGGAAGATGGTTATACTTCAGAATTCAGAGGGAGTCAAAACTATTTGAGGAGGAAGAAAATAACCATCATTGAGGCAACCAATCCAATAATGAGTGATCATAATCTTTCTATGATTATGTGGGAATAAGCATGCATGACACAGTATATGTTCAGAATAGGTGTTTCACCAGAGTTTGAAGAAACATAACTCTTGAAGAAGACTTCACCAGAGTGAAGACCGAGATTGAACACTTCATTATATTTGGGTTCCTAGTGTATTTTCATGTACCCATAGAGAAGAGGTCCAAGCTAGACCCTTCAGAGAGAAAGGATACATTTATGAGATAACAATGAATCTTTGAAGACATATCAGATCTACATCCCTATTCAGAGACAGATTGAGACAAGCAGAGATGTTTCCTTTGAAGAAGAGATATCATGTAAAATATCCAGATAATCTCAGATGGAGATTAACAATGAGATAATACCTTCTCCCCCTTCAATTTTTCAGAGGAAGACATATATTATTCCAGTCGATCCAATTGCTCCAATTGAGATGCCCAGAGATATTGTAGTAGGGCATAAAAGGCCTGCCTAGGCTTGAAAAACTCTATAAGAGGCAGAGGAACATACAATCCCCTCAAGGCACATCCCAAGAAAGCAAAAGATATTTTCTATCTACCCTTCAGTCATGATCCACTTGATTGATTTTGAGCCTTCTTGTCATGGAGAAGTGATAGGTGAACAAGTATGGAAAGATGCCATGGCATAAGAATACCAGCATATCTTAAAGAATGATGTATGAGATATTGTTCAGAGACCAGAAGGGAAGTCTATGGTGACTTCCAAGTGGATCTACAAGATCAAGCATGGGGTCGATGGACGTGTCGAGAAATATAAAGCGATATTTGTAGCCAGAGGATTCTCACAAACAAAGGGAGTTTTCTATGATGAGACACTTGATCCAGTAAGCCTGATACACTTCCATCCATACTACCATCCATGAGTTGGAAACTACATCAGATGGATGGATTCTTGATGAGTTTGGGTTTCAACAAGAGTGTTGCTGATCCAAACCTATATTATTACAGTGTTGGTGACGAGAGGCTGATTTTGGTGACTTATTCAGAAAACCTTGTTTTTGGATACAAGTAAGCTTTGACTTCTGATTTCGAGATGAAGGATCTGAGTATGATGCACTACTTCTTGGGACAAGAAGTATGACATAGGACCGATGATATTTTCCTGATTCAAGGAAAATATACAGTGGGGATATTAAATAAGTTCAGTATGACATAATGCAAATCCATGCCTACATCGACGGTGATGGATTTGAAGAAAATGAATGATGATGATTCAGACGAGATTGATCCAAAATTGATTGGATCATTGATGTATCTGGTTAACACCATACCTAATTTATGCTATGCAGTGAATGTACATTAGTCAATTCGTGATTCAGTCGAGAAAAACTCACTAGATAGCAGTGAAACATGTATTGACATATATATGAGGCGCAGTTGGATATGGACACTAGACTGGAAGAGAACATCAGAGTACACTACATTGGGAGAGAACATTGGGAGGAGGATTGCAATCAAAGAGTGAGTGAAAGAAAAGGGATCGACATGAAACGAAGGACTCAAGGTAGAGTTACCGAATCTTTTTTTCACCTTTGTATTACATGAATGTGGGGTTTTGTGTTGAGAGAATAGAAAAGAGTAGAAGCCTTTGAAATGGTCATTTTCTGCATGCATGATTAGAGCCCTTAAATGCTAAGTCCGTAGGAGGTATTCCCACCCACAACAGAATTGGAAACCATACTAGGGAACTCTAGGGTTTCTGGGAGTCCCTTTTTGGGTATTTAAAAAAAAAATTTGTTTCAATACTTGTTTTTAGAGTTTCTGCAAAAGTCTGAGCTAGTAGGGATTTTGGTGTTCCATACCAGTACTCCCTTCTTTCTTTGCTTGGCAACATTTTCTTTTCGGGAAGTCACAGAGGTGCACGTGGCCTGTATAAGGCCTACATGTGTGTAGATGCGCCCAATATTCACACAGCCCGCGTGGACACGCTAGTTGATGAAGTAACTATAGCATGGCTAGGTTCATAATTTTTTTATTAGAGAGGCAGTCATCCTCTCCCTTGTCAGAAGTGATCCTTCTCAGGGGTTTTCTGGAACTCATTCTAGTCTCTATTTTTGTAGTTTGTATCTTAGGTTTCACTTCAAATTGGTTTTGTTCTATGAAATTTTCCTTGAATTGTTTTCTTTTTCTGTCAAAGTAAGTTTCTTAGTCTTCAAGAGATTCTAGTTCTCAATACCAGTAGTCTCTACCAGTGCTTGATTGCTTGTATTTTCATTTTTTGAATATTTGCAGTGGTACACGCGGCCTGCATAAGGTCTGCATGTGTGTACACGCGCTCTGATCTTACACAAATCACATGCACACGTTTGTTGTTGAACTGTCAGCAACGTGCCTGTTGAGAAAATTTTTGATTAAGGAGAGGCAGTCATCCTTTTCCTTGTCAAGAGTTATACCTCTCAGGGTTCTTGATCTCCATAATAGCAGTCAACAACTTAGGTCTAATCACAACAATAACTTTCTTTTTCATTAAAAATCTTTTCATAGGGTTTTTAGACAAGTGTGAGAGTCTGTTTTTATCAGTTTGTGTGTTATTTTCAGTAACTCTTTGCGATCTATGCTTAGGCCAGAAGTTTTCTTGGTCTTTACTTGTCGACATTTTTCCTTTTTGCTTTGCGAGCATTAAATAAAAAATAAAAAAAACTCTTTTATTTCTTGGTTTGGTTAAGTAGTTGTTGGTTTGCATTAATAACCAGGAAATTTTTTTATTTCATAAGTTCTTGGTTGTTTACTTAGGACAATAAGTAGCTCGCAGTCGATCGAAATCATGTTTTGAGTTTACTATTCAAAGATCTTAGAAAAAAATTTAGTTTGAAATGTTGATTAAGAATTGTGTCAAGAAGAAGTTATTTTGTTTCCAACTTTCTATTTATCTTTTCTTTCATCTCTCAAACATCATTAGTTTCACTTTCATAACCTTCGACTTAAGACAAGCCATAAAAAATTAACGATTAATTAAAATCAACTAGACTTTATGCTTGTAGGGTCCATCAATTAGTCTAGGCTAGAGCCTTGATTTAGGTTGGAGAGGAAACTCTTCAAGGCTGCAAAACATACATAAGAGTTTGTGTTAGGGAGTGTTAAAAGTTTAGTATCGTGAAAGTTATCTAGGACCCCCCTCTAACACAGGGGATAAACACAAGGTCACGTGCGGAAAGGTAGCGGAGATAACCCCTCCAAATCTGGACCAATCGTAGTGGAGAACACATATAGAGGGCTTGTCTTGGGATTTCGTCGATTGCATTTGCCACGGAGCTTCGTGGGTCTTGAATCCGTTCGAGGTCCTTATTTTTCTTCTGGACCACTTGCTTTCGATACCCTTGATAGGTTTCAGGATCGATACCCTGCTCATTGTGGTCTACCTGACTGTCAACTGTACCCACCTGGTGATTGTTCGTGCGCTGGCAACCTAGTTGCCTATCTTTTTTAGAGACATACATAGGTGAATGCAGGGGTATACCGTGGTGCCTAGGACAAACATTGGGCCACGCTTTGCAGAGTATACCTGGAGGGTTCTTCCGTGTTCGAGTTGCACTTGCACCGGTAAGTTTCTCTAGTGTTGGTTGTTGTAATTGTTCTTCCAACTAGTTTTGTGTTTGCTTGTTTTATCTTGTAGGGACTTTTTTTTCTAGTGTGTGTTGTTTTTGAATGAATAGAAATACCTAATGTGTATTTGATCTTCTCACACTGTGGAGGATCATGAGCTCTTTCGATCATGAAGTCTTCTTGGCCTGCCACCGGTTACACTTGAGCCACCCCCGCCACCACTAAGGCGAATGATAGACCAACAAGGATCATTTGAAGCGACCGGGTCACAAGAAACTGTGCCCGACCAACATCCGGAGGAACCAACTATTTCAGAACTTGGAGTAGAATTTCTTGGTCCACTCAAAACTCCAATAACTGATATTTCGATGCCCATCATTATACAGATTTATCCTTACGAGTGTCAGATAGTGTCACACGCAGCAATGGAAACAAATGTTGCCACTTCTTCTGGGAATTCTTCTATTCCCACTACAGTTGTCACCACAGGGGGTTTTCCACCTCCTAACCCACCATCGTCGATCCGATCCACCATGGTCTCGACTGCCTCTACCTCGAACAGTGGTCTGATCCCATCTTTGGCGGTAGCCACTACTTCTTCCACACAAAGTGCAACAGGCCTTTTTTTCTCATACGAGATGCCTATCTCAGGTACAAGTCTTGTACTATCCTACTCCACTTTATAGACTTTAGGTCTGGCGGCAGGGAGCTCTAATGCTCCTCTGCAAGGACCCATGGGAGGCACTTCATCCCCCTTTAATGCTTTCCCTTACGGGGGAGGTCATATACCTCCTTCATCCTCTTCGCTTGGCGGTACCCACCAGCAATCCGCCAGGCCAAACACACACCATAGTTCATCTGGAGCAGGGAGTCAAGGACCACCTTCTTATAATATGTCGGTAGGTTCGACACCATTTTATTTGTTCGGTGCTTTTGGTAACAACGCTTTCTCGTCAGCTTCTTTCCCGACTGGGGGAAACCTCGGTTACGGACAACCTAATCCTATGCAGGGTACTATTCTTGCACAGGGGGGAAACCCAGGAACTTTTTCCACATTAGTTCCTTGGAATTCTTGGCAGGGATCAATTCCCTCATCAAGAATGTCGATCTGGAGCAATTTTTTTCATAACTAATGGAACCTCGGGCAAGGTGCAGTACCTATGCCCATGGGATCAGCATGGGGAAAACCTTCCCAAAGTCCTTCGAATGTAATGCACGCCCAACCATCTACGTCCTATTTTGGGAATCAACCGATGATGTCTCCTCAAACATAAAATCCATATGCTAGTCATGGCCATGGTTTTTACCAAAACCCTAGCCAACAACCCAACTTTTCCTGGAAACCTAGTGCTAGTCAAACTCCAGGCCCCTTTTCCATGGTTATCACTAGCAACCCAAACTTCCTTTCCTAGAAACCTTGCATTTTCCAGACTTAACAAGGTTGTTGAACAACCTTATCTATCACGATCCACATTGGCCCCCTATGCTGACAAAGTTGCCTTCGAACATATCAAAGTCCGAAGCCAAGCCTAACGAAGATCTAGGAGATCATATGACTATTTTTCACCTTTGGTGCTCATCTAATTCGTTGAAAGATGATTTTGTATAGTTGTGATTGTTTCAATGTACTCACGTTGGGAGTGCTGTGAAATGGTACATTGAGCTCGAATGCTCAAGATACTCTTCCTTCTACAAATTGGCAATGGATTTCCTAAACCATTTCCAATTACCTATGTGATACGATGCTGGCACAGAATTGCTGGCCAATTTTGAATAGACAAAAGCGGACCATATCTCCAATCACATCCGAGAGTGGAGACGTCGGAAGAGTTTGATTAAGGTCCCGGTCCCACCAAAATTCCTGCTCGAGTGGTTCCTTAAGTCTTTGGTCCCACAGTTATCCAAATACATCGCAATGTCAGGAGTTTTTTCGGAAGAATATGCAATCATGAGAGCTCAATAGCTTGAGCTAATCTATTCTCAGTCTGGTCTATTGTACGAGATCTTGCTAGATGTGCCACGATCAATACTTGATAAAACTAGACAACGAGATGGACCACATGCCGATGGTATTGTTGGTTCAGCACAAACAAATCCCGATGCACAACTGACGAAACAATTACATCAATTTTCTATCCATCATACAGCGGCCAGCCAGACTATTGTTCCAGTTACTGCCCCTACACAAACGTCGGATGTACACAGTGTGAAATTGAAAAATCTGAAGGCCACCTAGTAACCTGATGGAAAGAAAAAACAACGTAAAAAGGGTAAAGGGGATAAGAAACCCACTAATAATGCTGGCGGGGGCAACACCGAAAAAAGGAAGTCGAGGTATTTGTGTAATCTGTGTGTGGAAGACCACACGATTCACCAATGCCCCCGTCTTGCAGAGGCCCAAAAGTTATTATCACAGAAGCAGCCTACTATGTTAACAAACCCTTTTTAGCATGTCCAAAATCTAACTCAATCCTCTACAAGCGCGGAAGGGGGCAGTTGTTACACCTCAAAATTACTCACTTCGATAGTGTCGCAAGTGTCATCATTACGAGTGTTGTAAGTGTCGCATCTTGTCCGCAAGTGTCGCATCTTGACTATAAGTTTTGCAAGTGTCACAAACATCATTCTACCATATTGCATATGTCGTTCCTCTAACGACATCACAAAGACACTTAAGACACCTCAAAGGATAGTTTGGAAGAAGAGAGATCAGTTGACAGGGAGTACAAGCCTTTTGCCATTGGAAAAACCACTCAAAAACTAAATTTTGGAGAGGAGTGCTCCCCTACCCACTGTCAGGGAGTGTTGGTGCTCCCTGAGCCTCTTTGGGGGAGTGTTTGAGCACCCTGTGCACCCTTATGGGGAAGCGCTACTCGTTTTTGAGCAAATTATGGGTTTGTTGAGGCAAATAAGGGAAGAATCCCTCAATTCCTGAAGGTAGTTGGATTTGAATAGATGGTCAAGGCATGATCTTAGAGGAGATCCTCAACTGAAGGAGAGGAATCCTCAACTCATCCCAAATATCTCTCAAGTGGTTGGACCTCTCCAAGGTTATATAAGGGGGCCTTCTCATGGTGAAAGGCACAAGGAAGATTGAGAATTATACCTAACTTATGATCTCATAAGAAGGTATTGAGAATGAAAATTGAGAATTACATCAAACTTATGATCTCATGAGTGAGATGTCATCAAAGAAATCAGTGGAGAATGATTGAGCAAAGGGGTTGGACAAGGAGAACTGGAAGAAGTTGTTGCACCTTCATTCAAAGGATTGTAAGTACTTTTACTTGTTCTCATTAATAATCAATGCTTGGCCTGTTTCTTTCAAACTTGTGCTTGTTCCACATGAGTTTTTCTGTAGTAGATGGATCTATGTTTGAGCTAATATTAGTAGAGTAGGAAGTCTTATGTACCTTTGTTTGTTTTACAGGACCTATCAGGGAGCTCAGGATCGAAGCTCAGCCAGGAATTTGCAGGGACAAACATCGCTAATAAGGTACATATCTTTCTCCTTCTCTTTCATTTATTAGCTTGATTAGATCTAAAAGGAAGTCAGTGTCCATGTTAAGAACTTTCTATCTTGGCCTTAGGAGTCTAGGTGCCAAGAGGGAATCCACTTGTCCGCAGGGGGATTCACCTACAACAAAAATTGGCGACTCCAATGGGGAGAAGCTCTGATTTTTTGTTTCCCTTCCCAGATCTTGTTTTGGCCCTTTGCCCACTAATTTGATATTCTCCATATTATCATATTTATTCTTAGATTGGTTTGATTGCCTATTTATGTCATCATGATCACCCTAATTGACTGAAATTTTCTTGAATTTTTTTAGTTTTTTAACTTTTTCTGAGTTTTTGCAGCAGAGTGCTCCCCTCCTATTATTGTCAGAGCGCTATCACTCCCCTTTAGTTTTACACAGAGAGCTAGAATGCTCTGGTTCCCCTTACACCAGAGCGCTACCCCATTTTTGTGAGAAATTCTCCAGAATTTTCATCTTTTGAAGATATTTCTTGGTTTTGGATTTTGCTCAGGGTCACATACTCTCAATCCATCTTGATATTGGCTTTCAAACACCCTTTTTTCTAAGAATTCATCCTCTTTTGTTTGGGATTTTGACATCTTCTTTCCTTGCCTTGAAACCACTCTTTGTCTTTGCTGACCTAGAGTTAACTTGTTGTTTTCTTCTCCTTTATCTGACTGAGTGAAAGCTTTTGTGAGGAAATCCAAAGGTCCGTTAACCTTTTCATTTGATCTTTGAGGTCAAATTTCCATCATTTCTCTTTTTGTTTGAGGTTTTTGGTTCTTGTTTGCAATTTGGTTATCTTTGTCCTTATTGTCTATTTCACGACGAGAGTGTGTTTTTTTTTTTGTTTTGTGTGAGGTTTGCTTCTGACTGTTTAATCCTGAAGTTTGATTGGCATTTAGAAATTTTACATCTTATTATCATTCACATATAAACAAAAGGACATATTTTAGTGATTGGTTTGGATGTTAGAAGGAATTTCTGAATTTTTTAGCATTGCATTGGATTTCATTAAGAAACACTTGTATGAGGACATTTCATCTTAGTGTTTGATAGTGAAAACAACTTTCTCTCTTTCCCTTAAATATCCATTCATTGAAAGACAAGATTGCTTATCATCTTCTTGTGAATTTTTTGGGATTTGAGTCATCATACCATTAGTTTCATTGTCATGCACCCTTTGAGTAAAGAACAACCATAAAATCAACGCTAATTAAAAATTATCTAGAACATATTTGTTTTTAGGATCTTCCACCAACATTAGACTAGGATTAGCACTTTGGATTAGGCTATGAGTACAACTCTCCAAAGTTTTTCAAAACAAACATTGGCATCCTGAGATGGGGAGAGTCAAATCCAATTGTCGTATAGTCTTTCTGGGATCCCCCTCTCACACAGGGGTTATGCACGAGGTCACATTCAGGTGAATTACATAGATTATCCCTCTGTGTTTCAACTGTTTGTAGTGGTCAGATCGTATATCGGGGGTCACTTGAGGGTATACCCACGATTATGTGTGGGAGCCTCTCGAGTTGATTTCAGACTTGTTATCCTGCCCATACGTTTGGATCGGACTATCGACTGTACCCACCCAGGGGCTGACTATGAGTTGGTGTCCTTAGTTGCCATAATCCTTAGGTACTTACATGATGTGACGGTGAAGGGAAGTCTCACCGTACCTGGAACAAACATTGGTCAAACTCACTCGGGCTCCTTGGAGGGTAAATCTACAATTACTGCGTGGAAGCTTGCACCAAGGTGAAAGTTCGTTAAGAAGGTTTCCATTGTAACTGTTCCAGCATCTCCTAGCCCCTTCTTGACTTGGTCACACGACATTGGATTTCATCGCCAACTAGTATGATCATCGAGAGAAGTCTTGTTTGCTTGGTTTTTATTCCTAGATTTTATTACCGTATGCTATTTCTTTTTGTTAGTTGGCCCTAGATTTTCAGCGTGTACTGTTATTGTCCAAAATTGAGCCTGTAGAAGATAAAGGTCTTCACCAATCACGTAGGATTCAAGGGCTACCTTCAGAAGGCTACCAACCCTCACTTCTTAACCCTCTAGAAGACAACTACCATGAAGAGGTAGAAAATCAATCTGACACTGGGAGTGTTGTTACTCCTCCACTAGACAATCAAGAAGGCACTTTGGTTACGGTTGAGAATCCCACTCCTCACACTACATCTATGTCGGTAACCCCTCTCAAGCCACTTTTTCTTCGTTTGGACTCCCTTGGGAATGTCATAGATAAAGAGGTCCCACAATTACCAACACGAGATTTTACCGAAACATATATGGGATCCACATAGCCAATCTTTGGTGATGAGTATAGGACTCATGTTCATCCTACCACTACAGTAGATACGAATCCCACACCTACTCATTTTGTATGGAGGACTTCATCAGGATGCGATCTCTATGAGTATTTTGAATCCTTTCGACAACCCTTTAATCCTCATGACCCTCCTGTTGAAAGTGGACCATCTGTTCAAACTATGAATCACCCCATCGATCAGGTCATTAACCCTATTGTTGCGTCAACACAAGTCTATCCTAATGTTGGAATCATCACCTCTACTCATTCCCAAGGCACTTCGATCCCTACCCCCGCTTTTACAAACTTTCACTCTACAGCTCCACATGTTCCGCACGATCCTGCTGGGACATCTTTGCACCAGAGAATGCAGACCCTTGCTAGCCAAATACAACCGACCGGAGGGAAACCACCATATGGCGAACCTATCCCTCTTGGAGGACCACCATTCTATGGTGGGCCTACCCCTCCCGGAGGACAACCCCCTTTTCATGCTCCTCCTGGAGGGAAAACTCCCTTTGCCAGTCATACCCCAATCATTAATCCACCGCTGGTAGGGGGGAAACCTTCATTTTCTAGAAACCCTTCACAATCTTGGGGAGTATCTTCAGGAGGCACTTTTACCCAACCTCGTGTTGGGGGGCACTCATATCATAATCCACTAGGAGGAGTATCAAATCCTGTTCCTTCTGGGGCATCTTATGGACAACCTTATCTAGGCGGCATCCCAAACACCACCTGGAGTTCTCAGGGACAAAAACTTTATCCTCCTCATGGGTCTAATGTGTATCCTCCTCTGGGATCTACTCCTTACCATCCTCAAGGGAAAAAAATTTATCCTCCTTATGGGAAAGAAAATCACTTGGCTTATAATGCTCAGAACCCATCAGGTTATGCAAATGTTTCTCAGCCATCATCAAATCCCGCTTATCCTGGCTAGAAACAACCGTATGTAGGAGGACTTACTGGTTACAACTATCCACCCAATCTAGTTTATGGTCCTACTGGTGTTCCTATGCCACACTAGTATCATCCGCAAATTAACTGACAACTACCTTTCCTTGCGACACTGGATCTCCCAGACTTGTCTCGGTTGACTAATGATCCTATTTTTCATTATCGATTTGGCCAGTTATCTGAGCTAAACTTCCTTCCGATATTCCAAAATTTGATAGAAAATATGGAGAATATCCAAATAACCATGTGATGACTTTCCATTTGTGGTGTTCATCAAACTCCCTCATGGATGATTCTATACGTTTTCATATTTTCCAGCGAACACTTATGGGCAACAACAAAGTGGTATATTGAACTACCATGTGCTTCTTTTCATGATTTCAATTCCCTTGCCATGTCTTTCCTCATGCACTTTAAACTACCTATTCTCTACAAGACAGGTACTGAACTCCTAACCTCCCTTCGTCAAACTAACTCCATGCATATCTCTGACCATATTCATGAGTGGAGACGACGACGAAGAATGATCAAGGTAATCATTCATGACATATTATTGGCGGAATGGTTTACTAAATCACTTTTACCCCCGATCGCTCACGATGTCACTATGGGTGGTGCGATCACCGAGGAAGAAACCATTGTTCGGGCTCAGTACTTAGATTTTGTTTATTCACAATATGGTACTTTGTATGATTTGCTTCCAAATTCTACTTGAGCTAATATCGATCCATCCAAGACGTCATCCTCATCTCATGCAGATGGTATTATTGGTTCCGTCAAAACTCAATCTACTTCCCAGCAAACCACACTCTCCTCTACCTCCCCTCAAACTTAGATTTTTGAGGTGAATACAGTTCAATCTACCCCTTCACAAAAATTCAGAGGTAAGAAGAAGACAAAAAATAAACCAAAAAATACCAATAACAATGAACAACCCAAACATCAAGCTCAAACACCTGCTACCAAAAATCAACCACAACGGAAACTGAAATTCCCATTTATCATTTGTAGTGACGATCACTACACTTGAGACTGTCCACATCACAATGAAGTGGCCAAAATTTTCCAGGGAAATTCACAACCCGGTGTGCTTACTCAACCTTTTCCACAGCAACAATCCATGGTTGCTCAAACCCCCTCTCCTGGGGGCATTTCTAGCCATCCCCATGATGAGGCCTCAATGAGTGCACATATTTATATCTTTAATGGGGTTAATTTGAACACTCACTCTAAGACATACGACACACCAGGTAACCCTGGCAAAGGAAAGGTCACTAATGGTACTGGTACTTTACCGGATCCATCACCATCCTCCGTTAGTCCTCCATCAGTTAATCCTCCATATGGACCACTTCATATTGAGAAACCTACGTTTGAATCTATCTTACGCCCTCCTAAGAGAATTATCCACAAAGCTACCTTTAATCATAGCTCATGTGCCGCCCAGAACTACAACATTGTTGAATATTTGGCTCAATCACTGTGTTCTATGTCTGTGTTAGAATTTCTACAACACTGCCCCAGTCAACGTAGAACGCTCTTGGCCGCTATTGGCATTGTTGATCCTAAGTCATCCAACCATATCATGTTTAACCTAGACAATTATGTGTCTCGACTCTCTCACCAACTTGCTTTCCAAGTTGATGTTGTTGTTCACAATCAACAAATCCACCGAACTATTCTAGATGAGGGAGACTCAACTTGTGTCGTGTCTTTAGCATGTTGGAAAGGCTTAAAATAACCCGCACTTAACAAATCCCCAATGATGTCATGCACCTTCGATGGGTGAGATTTTCATCCCCATTGGCTTTTACAGTCCCTTCCAATCCAATTGGGTGGAAAAATTGTCACTGTTGATGTCTAGGTGGTCGATGCACCCCTCGATTACAACTTGTTACTTGGACGAAGTTGGTTTTATGCTATGACTATCATTGCCTCGTTGGTATTTCGAACTATACAATTTCCTCATCAGGGCAAAATTGTCACTGTTGATCAATTAGATTTATGCACGACCGATGCTCGCGCTCCTGCAACCAACAACATTCCTTTCTTGGGAGACCAAAATATCACATATGAAAGTGTTGGTGTTGGATTACTGAAATATTTTAGCTTTATGGGTATCTTCCCTACAACACTTCCACCGAATACACATCATATAGCCACTTTCGATATGATTTCGACCGCATATTATCAATCTTTGGAATCATTTGACCCTTGGATTGTACCTAGTCTGTTGGAATTCGATGCACTAGGTGACACTGTGCCACTTAGTCCAGTCGAACATCATGTGTTTCTATCCAATCCTCTTCTCCCTCGTCAGATGACCAACATCTATTGGCACCTGATAGTTACTCGATGCCATCACGAATAAGTTCCTTGTCACTTGCGATCGACTACATTTCCCCAATTTTTCCCTTGGATGAATCTATTATGGAAATTTTGAACATTGACGAGCTACCTCAGGATGATAACCATCATCGATCCTCTTTTCTTCCCCCTCATGAAGAAATTCAGGCAGATATACAGTCTTTCTCCCCTCCTGATGTCGATTTTCCATCGTCTCCTCTGCCTTCAACTTCAGATGATTTGGATATGGTAGTTGACATGGTGATCTCTTCTGTAGGGTTATTGGAGACTGATCTCCTTACCCCTATCATGACCCTCGACATGTATTCCTTCCAGAGTGATTTTCTTCCATCCAGTGAAGATCTCTTGGAAGCCATGACCGAGTTTTGTCCCTTGACATGGTGTCCTTCCAGAACGTTATTCTCTTGGAAGCCATGATCAAGAAGAGTCCACGAGCATAGTTTTTCCTCTCTATAGAAAGCTTGTTAAAAAATGAAACAGAGGTCACGAGCACAGTTTTTCCTCTCTGTAGCAAGCTTGTTAAAAAATGAAACAGAGGTCACGAGCACAGTTTCTCTTCTTTGTGGCAAGCTCGTTAAAAAATGAAACAGAGGTCATGAGCATAGTTTCTCTTCTCTGTAGCAAGCTCATTAAAAAATGAAACAACAATCTGGGGATTGAACCCAGAGCCCTGAGCATATTTATTTTTCTATGTCAATATCGTTAAAAAATGAACCAGTCACCTCTCTTGAACCTTCTTTTCATCCACTCTTATCCTTTTTCTCCGTCTAGTAGAGAAATTGGTGACAACCTCACAGTCGATGAATGAATTGAAGCTTGGAGGGCGTGTCTCCAGCCTTTGATGATCATTTTGGAGTTAAGCCACTAGCTTTCAAGCTGGGGGCATACCGAGCTTGGTCTTTGTTCTTTCCCGTGCTCGTAAATACATGAGAATGCAACCGGGTAAAATTTTATCTCTTTTTCTGACCTACATGGATATATGAAAAAGGAACCCCTTGGAGTCTTCTTTAAACTCTTTTCAGACTCTCTAAACGTGAAAAGATTGTCGAGTGGTCTTGCTTCCTTTCCCACTCGTTAAAAGGTTTGAAAGGGCGTCTTTCGAGTGATAATTTATCTCTTTTTTAGCCTCGCGAGACTAACATTACGAAAAAGGACAACATTGGAGTCATCTTTAAGTTGTTTTCAGACTCTCTAAATATGAAAAACCACCGAGTTTACCTTCTCTGGACTCGTTAAACAATCATGCATTGAAGGGCCCATACGGGGCCGAACCCTTACTTCTTCTAGTTCGCTAAACAAAGGAAGGGGGACTTACCGAAGGTGAGTCATATTAAGCATGTGTTACCCTCCTCAAGCTCGTTAAATTAAAAAGAGGTACTCGTCTATCTGGATGGAAGAAAAATTGAAAGAAGCAAGCCAAGCAGTTTTTTGAGAACACTACCAGTAACTCTTACGGTCTCCCTTGAACACGACACTTTGTATTTGCACGCATTTTAATCCGCTGAACCTCTGCACTGATCCAATCCTTTGAGTTTCTTTTACTCATTTGGGTCACCTGACGAAAATCATAACATTCACTGCATTATCAAGTTTTGGTCCATGTCATGTTTCTGTTGATGTGCCTCAGTGTTCAAGGGAAGTATCTGCCTCAAGAGTCAGCCATCACAAATATCCTATTTCAATACCCCTGTCATTCCATGTTCATTTGATCAACCAATTACATATTTGTGTTAGTTTTGTGTCATTGATGAGGGATACATCAAGGCCCTCCCTCAACGAGTCTATTCTTGTCAAATTCAACAAATTGTCCAGGAACTAGGCTTAGAAACAAGTTAGTACCTTGGGACCTGCATGCCTCAATGGCAGGCCTCCTCGTGTCCGCCAATGGGTTTGCATAATTGACCTCTGATCAGATGATTCCATGGATGTTCGGATTCATCTCATCCATTCAAATTCATTGGAATGTACTAGAGTACCTTGGGAATCATTGACATCAATGGTTATGTCCCTCGCACTTGTTAACGGTTTACATCATTGACTGGTAATCAAGTGGTTTATGCCATGTTCGACATCAAGACATATATTCAGATAGTTAGATTTGTACTACATCGGGATCAGTAAGAAGACCCTGGGTTGAGTTTTCACTCTTATGTATTCTTTGCCTAGGTTGCGAAGGAGTTCTTTTGAACTATGACACATATACTGTTACATAGATCCACTTTGTATTGGTCATGGCTATGTCTTGTAATCTCATAGATCCACTGTGTATTCTTTGTGGCTATGATCAGTTCAGGTCATAGGAGTATATATCCATAGTGTATCTTTAGTGGCTATACCTTTTGTCAATATAATTATGGATCCGCAGTGTATTTTTTGGCGGCCATACCTAAAAAGTCTTTATCACTCAAGCATAGGTATGCCTGCGTTGGGTTTTGAAACATGTCATAATATTTTTTTGATGGTTGTGTGCAGCTTTTTCTGGTCTCTCTGCATCCATATCCTTGCTCAAAAAAGTCTACAAAGTACTTCATTCATCATCGTCTTCTAAATTCGTACTTTGGGGGGCAATCTGTTACACCTCAAAATTACTCACTTCGATAGTGTCGCAAGTGTCGTCAGTACGAGTGTTGTAAGTGTCGCATATTGTCCACAAGTGTCACATATTGACTATAAGTGTTTCAAGTGTCACAAACATCATTCTGCCATATTTCATATGTCATGCCTCTAACGACATCACAAATACACTTAAGACACCTCAAAGGCTAGTTTGGAAGAAGAGAGATCAGTTGACAGGGAGTACAAGCCTTTTTCCATTGGAAAAACCACTCAAAAACTAAATTTTGGAGAGGATCGCTCCCCTACCCACTGTCAAGGAGTGCTGGTGCTCCCTGAGCCTCTTTGGGGGAGTGTTTGAGTTCCCTGTGCACCCTTATGGGGGAGTGCTACCCTTTTTTGAGCAAATTTTGGGTTTGTTGAGGCAAATAAGGGAAGAATCCCTCAATTCCTTAAGGTAGTTGGATACGAATAGATGGTCAAGGCATGATCTTAGGGGAGATCCTTAACTGAAGGAGAGGAATTCTCAACTCATCCCAAAGATCTATCAAGTGGTTGGACCTCTCCAAGGTTATATAAGGGGGCCTTCTCATGGTGAAAGGCACAAGGAAGATTGAGAATTATACCTAACTTATGATCTCATAAGAAGGTATTGAGAATGACAATTGAGAATTACATCAAACTTATGATCTCATGAGTGAGATGTCATCAA
The DNA here is from genome assembly GCA_009831015.1 of Picea engelmannii. Classification (NCBI taxonomy): domain Eukaryota; kingdom Viridiplantae; phylum Streptophyta; class Pinopsida; order Pinales; family Pinaceae; genus Picea; species Picea engelmannii. The sequence continues at coordinate 86,391 of ML778481.1, read as the reverse complement.
AGAAATCAGTGGAGATTGATTGAGCAAAGGGGTTGGACAAGGAGAACTAGAAGAAGCTGTTGCACCTTCATTCAAAGGATTGTAAGTACTTTTACTTGTTCTCATTAATAATCAATGCTTGGCATGTTTCTTTCAAACATGTGCTTGTTCCACATGAGTTTGTTTGCAGTAGATGGATCTATGTTTGAGCTAATCTTAGCAGAGTAGGAAGTCTTTTGTACCTTTGTTTGTTTTATAGGACCTATCAAGAAGCTCAGGATCGAAGCTCAGCCGGGACTTTGCAGGGACAAACTCACTAATAAGGTACATATATTTCTCCTTCTCTTTCATTTATTAGGTTGATTATATATAAAAGGAAGTCAGTGTACATGTTAAGAAATTTTTGTCTTGGCCTTAGGAGTCTAGAGGCAAAGAGGGAATCCACTTGTCTACAGGGGGATTCACCTACAACAGTAGTCAAGGACCCCCTCTGTCTTCAAAGAATCCTACATCCACAAATGTGTATATGATGAAAGGTGATGCCTATATCTTGACTAGAGCACATGATTATAGCAAGAAAAGCACCTCTGAGAAAGGTAAAGAAGTTGAAAACCCATCTCTTCCTCTCCATATCGAGAAGACATTGGGAAAAACCATGACATGCATTCCAAAAGGTGCGTTTAAGAAAGCTTCTCACAACCCAAACGCAAGGGCCTCCCAGAACTACTCTATGGTGGAGGATTTGTCTCAAACCCCTTGTGCGATGTCTATTTTGGAAGTCCTCCAAAGCTTCCCTTCCCAGAGAAAGGCTTTGTTAGCCTCTTTAGGATCCACCGAGACTTGTAATCCGAGTACGATCATGCTTTATATGAACGACTTAAAACCTCGTCTCCCTTACCACGTAGCATTCCAGATAGTATTGGCTTAAACCACGAAAAATTTTAATCGGAACATTTTCCACATAGTGGTTGATGAGGGTGCCTCAACATGTGTAATGTCTTTGGCATGTTCGAAGGCCATTGGCCAGCCCGTTTTGTCTCCGTCACCTACTCTTCTTACCACTTTCGACGGTCATTCATTCCGACCACATGGCATTATCCCCTCTTTTCCCGTGCAGTTAGGAGGGAAAACTGTATGTGTCAAGGTTGAAGTGGTCGACGCATCTCTTGACTACAATCTCTTGTAAGGAAGGAGTTGGACCTATTCTATGCAAGAAGTAGTCTCTACAGTTTTCCAGGTCTTGTTGTTTCCACACGAAGGCCAGATTGTGACCATTGATCAGTTGTCTTTCTCCCATCCTGACCCTTCATTGGGGGCATCCGCGGTACCAATAATTGATAACCCTCAACCCGGTGTCGTCAACATAGTGTTTGCTTTGTGCCCACCTTTGATGGGCACTTTTGATTACCCACCTCCTCAAGGTGATGTTAAATTCATATCTGACCACCATAAGGTTGAGGCGTTCCAAGTTTCTTTGTTTTGCATGACTTACTTCAACGATCTGTGGATTCTTCCTTCCCCATCGGCCACGATTGAAGGGACAGGGCACCCTAGTATGTCCATTCCCTTGTCCATGGTAGAAGCAGCGAAATCTTTAGTCTAGAAAGCTTTCATCGAGCTCGATCCAACTCCCACACAAGAGTTAGATCCGATTCTAGAGCCTATATGGGCTCAAGGTTCCCTCGCTAATACAGATTCTTTAGACTTAGTCTTGCCCTCAGATGAAGCAATCATGGAAGCAATGACTAGTCTGGACAAACCCTGGGATGATCTCCATCATAGATCTTATTTTCTCCCAGAGTTACGCAGAATTGAGGTAGGGGAATTCACCTTGACTATGACTGGAGATAGGTCTTGTCCTATTAATCCTTTGGCTACACATGTTGTTTATGCTGAGGGTAATATGGAAACCATCGCTGAAACTATACCTATAAACATCTCTAGAACCCCTGGCATTGTAGAGAATGTTTTTGTCGGAGATGACTGCTCCCTCGAAGATATTCAAATCTACATAGATTTATTTAAGGAATTCCGTGATGTTTTTGCTTGGTCAACGTTTTTTCTTGGTCTTATGAGGAAATTCCAGGCATCGATCCAAAAATTGTTGAACACGAAATAATGACTTATCTTGGCGCTAAGCCGGTTCGGAAGAAGCTTCGTCCAGTTAATCCTAAGAAAGCAGCAGTTATTAAGGTCGAAGTGGAGAAATTTCTCAAGGCATTTTTTATATACCCCGTCCATTTGACCCAATGGGTGTCAAACCCCATTTCGATTAACAAAAAATAGGGTACGATTCGCATATGTACAGACTTCTGTGATTTGAACAAGTCCTGTCCAAAATATAATTTTCCCACACCATTTATTGACCAGATAGTCGATGAATGCACAGGTTGCGAGGCATTTTCTTTCATGGATGGTTTTTCGGGATATAATCAGATACCAATCAAACCTGAAGACCAACACAAAACAACATTCATTTGTACATGGGGTACATTCGCGTATCGTAAGATGTTGTTTTGTTTGAAAAATGTTGGTGCTACCTTTCAGTGGGCCATGTATTTTTCTTTCCATGATCTCAAATATATCATCGAGGCCTACTTATATGATTTAGCATCATGCTCTCGTAAGACAACTAATCATCCCACACACCTCCAACTTATCTTTGAGCGATTTCGCTACTTCCGAATTCGCTTGAATCACAACAAATGCAGTTTTTGCGTGACGTCGGGCCGTCTCTTAGGTTTCATAGTTTCAACAACAGGGATCATGGTTGATCCTCTCAAGGTTGAGGCAATAGTTCAGTTGCCTCCCCCATGTACAATCCTTCATCTTCAGAGTCCACAAGGAAAAGCGAACTTTTTGCAACGTTTCATCGCAAACTATGCCGAGATTACAAAGGGATTTATGTGCTTACTGAAGAAAGATGTTCCTTTTCATTGGGATGATGCCACTCAATGCTCCTTTGAAGCATTGAAACATGTCCTCATGACTACCCCTCTGCTTCGGCCATCCAATTATAACAAAGATTTCTTATTATACTTGGTTTCAGCAGAGTCAACCATTGATATGGTCTTAGCTCAGGAGGATGAGTTGCTCTCAGAATATGTGATTTATTACCTGAGTCGAGGCCTGGTTGGACCGGAACTCAATTATTCTTATATCGAAAAACTTGTGTTGGCAGCAGTCCATGCTGTCCAATGGTTCCATCATTATGTTTTGTTTCGCAAGACCACCGTCATTGCCGTTGTGGATCCATTTCAATACATTTTAACACGATGGTTAATCGGTAGAAAGATCAGTAGATGGATAGTTGTCCTCCAAGAATTTGACTTAGATTTCATTTTTGCAAAATCCAAAAAGTCACTGGTCTTTGCAGAACTCATCTCGGAACTTCCGGTCGAGTCAGGTGATGTTATGCCCGAAGAATCGCCTATTCAGGGAGACATGTTTTTGATAGCATATTTGGACCTCTAGTATGGAGATATACTTGTCTATCTCCAAAGTTTGAAGTTCCCCACCTCTTCTTCTCATGATGAGCATCGTCATATACGTCATCAGGCCAAGAACTATCTCATCCTCGAAGACACTCGCTATCATTGAGGTGTAGATTAGGTGTAGATTGCATCCTTCGTCGGTGCAAATCATCCTTAATGATTGCCACACTGGAGCACGTGGTGGTCATTTGTCTGGGTTAGCAACAGCCCAAAATATTTTACGAGTCGGTTATTTCTGGCCGACACTAATCAAATATTGTATCGCATCAGTCAATAAGTGCCACCCGTGTCAGATCTTCTCTCAGAAAATGAGGGCACATCTCGCTCCCATGTTTCCTGTCACCACAATTGGTCCCTTCACCAAGTGGGAGATTGATTACACTACATGCAACCCTCCTTTAGCAAGGGGGCATCGTTACATCATTGTAGTCGTCAACTACTTCACAAAGTGGGTCGAATCTATGCCAATGTTTAAATATGATGGAGAGACTACAACTCTCTTTTTGTTTAACCAGATTATAGCAAGGTTCGACGTCCCGGGAGAGATTGTCACTGACCATGGCAGTCACTTTCAGAACCAAATGATGACCGAGTTAACATCAAAACTTGGGTTGCGGCAAGAAAACTCATCACCCTACTACCCTCAAGTGAATGGTCAGGTGGAAGCTGTTAATAAATATCTTAAGACCATCCTACAATAAACAATCAATTCGGCCAAGTCAAATTGACATTTGATGTTGTACTCGACATTATGGGCCTACCGAATGTCTGTCAAGACTACAACTAGTTTCTTACCTTTTCAACTCGTTTATGGGCTAGAAGCAGTCTTGCCCATATAATGCCAGATCCCATCTTTAAAATTGGCCATACAGTTATTGCCAGACACTTCACCGCTTGAAGAGCATTTATTATATCTCGAGCAGCTCAATGAGCAACGTCGTGATGCAGCCTTAGCTAACGAAGCTCACAAGCAAAAATTCAAGTGTCAGTATGATCGGTCCGTTCGTCCTCGAATTTTCTCGGAAGGTGACCTTGTCCTGGTCTATAACCAAGAAAAGGACTCCCTAGGGGCAGGCAAGTTCAAACCCATGTGGTTTGGACCTTTCATCGTAAAAGAGGTTCTAAAAAAGGGCGCTTATCATCTGGTATATTTTGAGGGAAATGCTTTGGCAGAACCTAGAAATGGGCTCTACCTCAAGAAGTATTACTCCTAGGTAGGTCACCTTGGGTAACTTTTTGTAACATATGTATAGTCTTTGTACCATTATTTTTTGGTTTCTTTTGGTTTTATGGACGTGTCATTTTTGATGTTATCTTTTATCACTGTGGAAGATGTCAAGTGAATAAGAAGTGTTTGTTGGATACGCAGACGGTGTTAGCCGGCACACTCGGAGGCTTGCCTCCTCAGCTTGTGTAATTTTCACACCTCAGGGCTAGTTATTATCTTCAGGAGGTATATGTTTAGGCGACACCACAAACAATGTCGCCGAATACAGTGCAGTTATTGAGTTCCTTTGTGACACTTTGTCATTTGGTATCTCTCACCTCTGGTTCTATTTAGATTCTCAGCTGGTTGTGTCTCAGTTAAATAGAGTCTATTGTGTTCATGATCCTACTTTACACCGGTGATTCCTTAGGGTACGTCTCTTAGAACGAAGATTTGATTATATTACATATTTTCATGTTCCTAGGAGATTAAATCAAGTCACAGATACTCTAGCTAATCAAATTTTAGATTGGTATCTTGCACACATATAAGAAAGACATACACATGCACATGTAAATACATTTTTAAATCAAATATATTCCACAAGACGTAAAAAGACATAAAAATCCATATATAATATTAAAATCATCAAAGTACATAGGTGAGCGCAAGCGCCTCAAAAATATGACCAGTAACGAGTCATACGGCTTATGCCCTCAAAACATATACAAGTAGTGCCCTCGGCACGTGAAAATTCCAGCCTAATTAAGGACGGGGCCTGTGGGCCCTGTTGTAATGATCAACGACGTTTGTCAAACACTGAAAAATCTTGACCCATGTTCGTGGCACCCCCACTACGTGAGGCTGCATAGATGGTGGCAGATCCTCAATCTCTGCCATGGGCACTGTGCAAGTGAGCGAGGTAAAATTTCTCTCTACTCGTCTCAGAACTCTCTCAACCTCACCAAATGGAAGCTCTCCTGTTGCTGCTAGCCCCCCTGCGGCGGCAGGTGCAGCCTCTGGCCGAGGACGTCGCTTGTTCCTCGCATAATCTGTTGGTCGCACTGGCCCCACATCTACACATAATAGACACATATCTATCAAATGATCTGTTATAAAAAAATGACATATATAAAAACAACAAAAAGGAAAGCTTACCCATCTCTCCTCACTACTCTTTGGGATGTATTGGCACCTCGGGATCTCTAGAGAAGTTGATCTCGGCATAAGGATATTCCTCTATGACCAGGATCTGTCGCCTCAATGGTCCTTCCCTCCCGGTCGTGGTAACAACACCATCCATTTTCATAACGCGGGAAAAGAGGCTTGGTGCCCTCCTACCACCTCTTGAGGGATAAAATTGGGCACTCTTTCAAAGAAGAAAGAGAAAAGAATCGTTCCAAACCCGAAGTTCCTCTAATTCCGCAACTGGCAATTTGTTAGCTGCCTCTTCATACAGTCCAATAATGTGGTGCTCCAATAAAAAATTTGTGCATTTAAGCACTGAATTGGACAATTAATTTGTGCATGGGAAGCCTGATGCAAAGCCGCAGACCTAGTGATCCACCCGATGAGCAACACTATCACTTGCAGTGATAAGACTGAAATCTTGCTTATCGGTACTTGTGAGCTCGTTCTGTCTGTACCCGCCTCACAATGGATCCCAATCAACTCTAAGATGTTGTGAGGCCCAGAGGGAAAAGTACAAAAGTTGATTGGTTCCCCTCTCCTAGAGAGGCCAGTCAAAAAGTATATGTCTTTTGTCGTTGGAACTAACAACTGCCCCTCTAACATAAAGACCTCTGCGTTGGGATGCCAATAATCAACCGAGGCATTCAAATAGCCTCGGTTGTACTTGCATGAAAGGACATAGAAAAAATTTCAACAACCCACATTGCATCAAGGTAGCAATAGCATTGGGGTTCTCCCCAACCAACGCACTAATTTCCTCATGCTCTCTTTCCCTCCAGTGAACATACATCCTGCACAAACCCAGTTCAGGAGGGATTAACTCTTGCTTTTTTAATTTTTTTTACAATAAATGAAGGGTCCACACGGGCTGTAATGCTGACAGTAGTGTGTACACACATGCAATTTTTCCTCTCCCCATGTGTACACTCGGGCTGTCATAAGACAACCCATGTGGACTTAGGGATGACCTTTTAAAGGTCGATGCCCTTCCAAAAACTAGCTTTAAATACATAACAAAAGAATTAGAATGCAAGAGGGGGTAGTAAGTACTTACTTGGTCCAAGCGGATGGTCGTTTCGTCCACTGAAGCTCCCGAAATCAACTATTTTCACAAAGGAGTAGTTTTGGCTTTTAGTCAATTTCTCAATTAGCAATGGTGATAATTAGTTGTCAGCTTCTATTTATAGACTTTTTGGCCTCTTTTTGTCATTTTTTAGACCCTTTTGCCATTTTTTCTAAACTAAAAATCATTTAGCATGGTTCAGGAGTTTTCTTTGGATTGTCACGATAAGTGTTACTTTGGGCATTTGGAAACTTTTTGGAGATTTGGGTCATTTTGAAGGTCCTTTGGTAAAAAGTCAATTTTTCAACTCGTTGCATTTAAGTTAGGATTCCACCTCTACTTCCTGCATCTTGTTGTCTTTTCCGCCTTGCCCTAGGATCGATCCCACTGAATTGTGACACAGAACCATCATTGTTGTTTTAGGAGTGTTGTAATTTAGTGGTAGACCCTACCTTAACATGGATGCCCTAGGTAGATCCTGGTTGCATTTTGGTGTCCATGTTGTCACTAATGACTATCGACTCAGGAGTCCTTATTAGTTTTTTCTAATTACGAATTTGAGCCTCATCTGCATGATTCCTTATCACTCTTGAACTCACCCTCGGGACTCCCAAAACATAACGGGTCTTATTTTAAGCTCTTTTCAAACCGTTTAAACATGAAAATATTGTCGAGCGATCTTGTTGTCTTTCATGCTCGTTAAACTGAAATTTGAAGGCACGTCTGACCGGCGGTAGTTTACCCCTTTTTCAGTCCGAATGGTCAACTATACGAACAAAGGTATACTTTAGGAGCCTCGATTCTCTAGAAGAGTACTCTTAGGTATAATTTTAACCCTTTTTCAAGCCTGAGGGACTAAATTTACGAAAAAGGAACCCCCTCGGAGTCCATAGTTAAGCTCTTTTAAGACTCCCTAAAATTTAAAATATAGCCGAGTGAGCTTATTTTTTCACACTCGTTAAAATGGTCCATAAGAACATTCCTAACGGAGTCCATAGTTAATATTTTTTCATACTCCTTAAAAATAAAAAAAATCGTCGAGTGATCTTGTCTCTATCACACTCGTTAAAATGGTTTTGAATAGACAACTGGTCGGTGCTAGTTTACCCCTTTTTCTCGAGCTGACTAGACTATCTTCAAAAAAGGTACCCCAGTGGAGTCTCCTTTTACGTTTTTTCACTCTCTAAATATGAAAAACCCCCGAGCTTACCTTCTATGGGCTCGTTAAAATTACATCGAAGGAAGTTACCATTGTGTGTTTTGTTAACTGCGTTTGCATACCTGCATCTTTGGTCTAAATGCCAGCTCCATGTTGCTCTCAACTGAACCATCTAAAGCATGCCTTATACGCAATCCCTATAGAACTTTTCCTCTGTGTCTTGACACCTTTGGCCCCTGGAAGATTTTTCCCGAGTGTCATTTTCTTGCATATGTCCCTTTGCCCTGAACATCCCTGTGTTCCGTGCGCTTGGAACTAGTATGTTTGCGAATCTTGATCCCACTTTGTAAAATAGCATTCTTTTATTCTTTTTCAATCTTTCCAACATTATTGAAAAAGACAAAAAATAAAAATCAAATATACCCCAAAAAGAGGAAGGGAAAATTATTTTCTTTTTATTGGCGGCACAATGAGTCACCCTTGGACAAAGCACGTCCTTCCATTTGTTTGTCAAGCCCTGGGGTTTAATATGACCGTAGGCAGTTGTTCTTGCTACATAGAGTTGTGTCCTCCTCCATTTGGTTATTCTTCCAAACATATGGAGATTTTGTGGTGCCTCCTGCATCATGAACTTATGTCAAAATATCATGCTTCCTGAGTCTCATCATTTGTCTTGCTATTTTCCAAGGGAATTTCTTACCAAGCCTGAGTTGGCCCATCTGGAGTTTGTCTCTTTCCCTCATGCCCGACCATCCCGAAGGTCCACTCAAGTATTTTTTTCAAAATCCATGAAGCCCTCAACCTTATCATCAAGATCCTCTAGTCCATGACCGACGAGCCATCGAAGACCTCTGGGTAGTGAAGTCGTACACTCATATTACACTCCTACCTGAGTTTTGAACATTTTGAAGTTGATGCTCGAGCTCTGAAGACCTCATCTCCAGCCATCAGGCCTTATCAACTTCTAGAAGATGGATACTATAAATGTATATATTTTTGATTTCGAGATGTAGATCCACTGTGTATTGCTCGCGACTACACTTTATATAGTTATACGACATGGATCTATAGTGTATTTTATTGGTAGCCATGATTTTATTTCATTCCGAGCATGGGTATGCCCACCTCAATGAGACAATTGTTATTTTGCAGATGGCACCTCCCGAATTCTGGTCCCTGGGATCATCGGTTTGGTTCGTTGATAAAGATTGGTAATGTATTTCGGCCATCAGATGCTCTTCTTATCTCACACATTAGGAGGCATCTGTTATAACCCTAATTTGCACCAAACATACTTACCTGACATCAGGCCATCCCATATGCCTTCTTTGCCAAGCCAGTACTGAACAACTCTTCTTAAAAAAACCCTTTTTAAATTCCCACGCGCCCTACTCCACTACTGCACGAGTGTACACACTAGTTGCCTCACTACAGCTCGCGTGTACCTACAAGAGAATGAAAAAAAGAAAGTTGCTGATGAGACACATAGCTTTGGATAAGTTAACTAAACCTTCTGGCCATGCATGGTCGGTCATTCAACCAAATACCTAGCTGCTTCTAGCCTATAAAAGAAGGGGTAAGGGTCCCATTTGAAGGAGGAAAATCATAGTAAAGAGACTATATACCCAATTGAGCATTCCCCTTGTCCCAACCTTTATCCATCCTTGTGCAAAGAGAAGTATAAAGCAAAGCAATTGGAGGACAGTTGAAGAGGAGCTTAGGACCAATTTCGAGGAGCAGTGCCGACCACATATTGTAAGTTTACTCTTGTGAAGATTAATACAAAAGGAATACTTTTCCCATCCTGCCATATCATGTGTCCAAGTTGAATATTTATTTTATGATATTGTCACAACTAACCCAACAATTAGTATTTGAAATGCATGTTTGCAGTTTTTTGTTTTTTCATGTGTGAATGCAGGTCAGCTTTGGGAGGAGGCTTGCAATCAAAGAGCGAGTGAAAGCAAAGGGATCGACATAAAATGAAGGACTCAAGGTAGCGTTACCGAATCTTGTTTTCACCTTTGTATTACATGAATGTGGGGTTTTGTGTTGGGAGAATAGAAAAGAGTATAAGCCTTTGAAATGGTCATTTTCTGCATGCATGTTTAGAGCCCTTAAATGCTAAGTTTGTAGGAGTGATTCCCACCCACAACACATGTGTGAGGTGGTGAAGCCTATGAGCTGGGTGTGTGGTTCCTCTCTGAGACGGAGATGGAATGTTGTGTGCCCTTGTGTAGGGAAGCCCGTGAGTTGGGTATGTGGTTCCTCTCTGAGACAACGATGGAATGCTGTGTGCCCCTATGTGGGGAATCCCATGAGTTGGGTGTATCATTTTGAGACATAGATGAAATGATGTATTGGCCTCCTATGTGTAGAGAGTTGAGATGATGTGATACTCTGGATGATTCTCATGTGTAACGTAGTGAGAAAGAGATATGTTGAGTTGGGTGTGTCTGTGGTTGAGCACAAGTGAACGTGATCCTAGTGGTAAAGATGTATTGACCTCCTTTGTGCAGAGAGTTGAGATGATGTGATACTCTAGATTATTCTCTTGTGTAACGCAGTGACAAAGAGATATGTTGAGTTGGACATGCATGTGGCTGAGCACAGGTGAACATGATCCTAGTGGTTGAGCACTAGTGAGTTTGGTTCTCCTGTGAGATGTAGTGAGATAGATATATGGACATCCCTGTGGCTGATCAGAGATGGATGTGCCCCTAGTGGATGAGCACTAGTGGGTGTATTAGATCCCTTGCTATATTGTACAAGAGTCAGACTTACCTTTAACCCTATTTGTGATGTAAAGGGTACGGGTCGGCCCCACCATAAAGTGAAAGATAATTAATGTAAAAGATAATTAATATGGAAATTATTAATTATATTATGATTTATTGAGGTCGGCGTTGTTGTTCCAAAAGACACTATTGTTGACAGGGTCAATCTAATATAAATAAAGGTAAATTCCCCATTGAGGAATCATATCACAAGTGTGAGTTTGGAAATTTCTGCAAACACTTGTTCTTGGGAAAAGTTTGCATCTCTCTTGGGCGCTAGTCTTCTAGGGTTTGTGAGCACCCTTTTGTGTGCTAGGTCTTTATGGTGGTGGAGGTATTTCTCTTGAATAATATAGCAAAGGATTGGCTGGGTTTTCTTCCCTTGTTGAGAAATGTTTCCCAGGATACTTCTTGTGTACTTGTGCATGGTGTTTCTTCTTGTGATCTTGGTTGCTACAAAAAATTGTTTATGGTTTAAGTAAAATGATAAAAATGGAATGAACTTCATTCTTAAACCTAGCTTATTGAAAAATCAACAAGTCAAACTTTTTCTTATTCATGAATTTCTTGAACTTTGTTGTGTAGGCTTGATCATCATCTTTCCCTTGGAATTTCTCTTTTGCGCTAATTCTTGATTCTTCTTGTGCACAACAAGTCCAAAGTTATTAAAATGTGGGATACTCCTTCCTTGTGTTCATGCTTGCAGAAAATGCATCCCATGTCTTGGGAAGACCATTGAGTACTATATTTACCAGTTCCTTCTCTGAAATGATTTCTTCAATAGCTTGTAGTTGATATATTAACTGAGAGATTCTCAGAAGGTATGATGTTATGTTGTCATCATCATTCATTTTCATGTCACAGATCTCATTCTCCAGACTCATTACTTGTCCAATGTTTCTGAATGAGAAGAGGTTAGTTAGGGAATCGTACATCTTATTAGATGAGTCAAGATGAGATATGTAGGGTATCAAGTGGTCTTTTAAAGATTCCACTATGATACTCATGGAATTGATGTCATTTTCCTTGAACTTCTCCATAATTGCAGCGTTTTGAGGTTCCTTCTCTTTTCCTTCTTCTACCTGTGGTTCCACAATCGTTCCTTTCACAATATCCAACACTTTATTTTTGGCAAGCATGAGGTCAATCCTTATCTTCCATGCTCTGAAGTTAGAAGCCCATTCTAACTTGTTTTCTGACTTCATAGAGTAATTCATGACTAATTTGACTTGGTCAACCTTTGACTTGGACCAAAAACTCAAACTTGGCATCTTAGCTTGTTGAGAGTACTAGGAGATGCGCTGGGTTAGGGCACACTAAGCTATCCAAAAATTAGGTCAATCTCTTCACTTAAGGTGCCTCAACAAGAGAGTTAGGGTTTCGTTGTTGTAGCAAAAACTGACTACAAATGCAACTGCAGTTGAGCAAATCCTCCCAATCTAGCTCATGGGAATATTGTATATCTCTTCAATTTAGTGTTGAAAATGAGTGTACCAGGACTTAAATGTTCAAACACACCTCCACTGTTCATAGTGGAGGTAGGGGACTGTGAGCTTTTGCAAAGGTTTTTTCCTCAGTGGGCATTTAAGGTATATATGCACCGGTTAGATCATGAGCAATATAGAACCGGTGTGTCCATGCTCTAGTAGAAACACCATACTTTATGATAAACTTACATGCATTGAATAAATCACATTGACACCTTTGAAGAGTACACACCATGACATTAATAAACAATATAACATCGACGTGTCCATGTTTTAGTAGCACCCCCATACTTTATGATAAAATTACATGCACCGAATAAATCACACCAGTACTATTGAACGATACCCCCAATGTTTCTTTATGTCTAAAGGTGCACCATGATAGGGTAAATAAAAAAAAATTACCAAACTGGTTTTCAGTGTTACAATGCATCATGTGCTTCCAAATTCTCAAGCAAGCACCATTGCTTACATTTATTCTTAAAACACTCTATTTCAAATGCTCTACATCAACCATGATAGCTCCATTGGTGGATTCTACAAATCTCCAAATTTTGGAAATCACCACGAGTTTTATTTCCTCTCAATGATGCAAACATGCCTCTTCGGTACATAAGAAACTAGGTGAATTATTTATTACCTTCCTATTTGCATTTTCATCCAATGAAAATTATAATTTAGCTTGAAATTTCACATTTTTTTCATTTTTTTTTCTTTTCACGTAGTGCGCTTGAACGATTCGTCTCGCCCCAAAGTGGTGTGTATTGTGTTAAATACATAGTAAGCACCATCGCCGACGCATCCATATATGTTCACGTCAGTGTCGTTCAATCTAGAACCTCACGATAAATTACTAAAAACAAAGTGGTGCATCCTTCAGAACGCCCCAACACTAGTGCAAACTGGGATTATACCTGCACTGACCCATTACACTTCATTAAATTCACCGCTAGCTCAACAATATATAAAATTTAAACTAGTGGTGCATCAATTTTAACTAACCAAAACGGGGTGTACTCGAACATTAACGCCCCAGTAAATCATTGTTCAAATGCCTTGCCATAGTTTATAAAAAAATACATGCACGGAATCAATCACACTGATGTCATTCAACATTACGCATCGGTACACTTTACTTAACTAATTGCACCGCTAACATAAAAATTTATAAAATTTAGCTAAGTGGTGCAATAATTGTAATCCAATGCACCAACATTGTATACAGAAATGCGTCGAGACATATATTTCCTGAATTTTCATAGCGGGGTGTCTCATTGGACACCTTGTTTTTGGTGCACTCACATTTACAACGCACCGAGGAACAAAAGGATGGTTCTCCATTATCACAGTGATATCGATGCATTAATAGTAACATCTTGCATCGACTCATTGTGTCATTTCGATGGACACCTTGTAGTTGATGTTGTCGAAAACATAATGCATCGTTAAACAAAACATCGATGTTCCAATAGCATGGTAGCACTGGTGTGTTTATATTAACACATCAGACCGCGTAAATTCATATTCAACAATTTTATTGATCGATGCAGATGGATAAAAAAAGCACACTGGTAATGTAAAGAGCATGACATCGGGCTGAATTGTCACAAATTTGCAGTGCAATGCCTCTTATGGTAAGCACCACTAAGATGCTAGGAAGTGCGCTAATTGAGATAAAAATATCGGTGCGTTCTATTAATCTAACACACCACCAAGTTTTTGAAGCACAAATTTCCTCTACGGTGTGTCACATAAATAAAACGCAGTGGTAATTTCTACAACAATACATCGAGAAAAATACATAATAATTTACCATCTCGGTTAATTTTATGGGATGCCCCATCATCGATGCATTATAATACAAATGCACCAGTATCAATGCATATCGGTGTGTTACTTTAAACTAAATGTACCGAGGACATTAACTTGTACCAGGAAAAATAGTTTAAAAATTATCATTTTGGTGCACATTGTAAAACACACTCATTAATGGTGTGTCATGAAAAGACAATGCACTGGTTAAAAGCGTTCGGTGCATGAACTAACATAGAGATTCGGTTCATTTAATATAACCCGGTGCACCACTAGATGGGGTGCCAACAAGTCACCCAGTCAACATCCCCCCAGAGCCACATCAATAATCCCTTCACCAACTCTAGACTTGACACTCGACGACAGGAATTTATGATGGACAGTCTGGGTTCTAGGATTCATACGTTCGAATATGGTGCGTCAGTGTTCCATCCAACTACGAGTCTTTAACCGCTTTTCCATGGCATGCACAACTATCATTTCCATTCGTGCCCCGAGAGTCTCTTCATCTTTCCCTGTGTTTTTTTCCTACATCCTCAACTCCTAGTTTCCCGAATTCAACTCTAGTACTCACGATGCAAATCTCACAGGTGTTTTGGCTCTCACTAGTTACCATAAATTGGAACGCAACCCAACTTTGACTTTTCCTCCTCCTTCTTTCTTGACTCCTGTTCAACTCTTTTTTTCTTTCATGCCTTGTGAGAGAGGTTATCCAAAGCAATCCAACCACTTTAGCTCATGGATTCGAGGTCACAACACACTAGACCTTCGTCCGACCTCTCCATAGTGCCACTATTACATTCATTTAGCCATGAAGCCTCATAATAATCCTTCAAGTACCTATGATGATGTGAAACCCAATCTTTCTTAGCCTTCAACCTTTGTTCCCCATCCTCCTGACTAAATCCCAGCTCCTGGTATCCACCCCAACCCACCTCCTCATCCTAGTTTCAAAGAGGCACAGTGGGAAGTCATTCGAGAGCTTCAACGAGACAACGACAAGAAATTTTTTTAGGAGGAACTGATGGAGCAATGTCTGGACTGATTGATCAATTCAAGTGAAACAGACCCCCAGAAGCATCATAGTGAAGAGGAGCTTCTCCATGCCATCATGATTCCAAAATGGCCAGAGTCCTCCAAGCATGTATTCCCATACAATAATTTCCCTAAATAGATTTTATGGCAAGTTCTCTTTTGGTTTTGTTAGTTTTTGTTTGGTCTAATAGTCAACAGAACCATGTTACCAGGTATAACTAGCCTCCTGAGCTAATGTTTAAGACTTATTATGTAATTATGTCTGAGTTTAGTTTCAATAATAAAATACTCTGGAACTTTAACACTTGGTGGTGGGGATGGTTTCCACTATTGGTAACCTCAACACCAATGTCACTGATATTTTTTGTATTTTCTATTTATAAAATGTAATATAATAATAGCTATCTGACAAAAAAAATATAACCTAGTGCACTGTGTGGTTTAACACCAACCCTTAACCCATGCGCTATATATCACAACGCACCACTATAGATGTCGGTGCTCAAATAATAATGATGTGCCAGTGTGTTATATTTAATAGATGTCTATTCGGTTCCTAATATCTGATATGGAGCACTAGACGTGATGCATATGTATTTGTTAAGAGCACCGCTTACTTTTTCACTTTTTTTTTACAAACATAAATTATTTTCAGATTTTGATAAATACAAATTAGTTGTATATGTTTGTGTTTTATAATTTAAATTCATTTTGTCTATATATATGTGATTTAAAAGGATTTTATGTGAATTAGATACGTCGCCAACACCGAGTGAAGTAGAAACAATAGTAGTAGCCAAAAGAAAAACAATTTAATTTACAATCTACATATGCAAACCTTCACAATTAAATTTTGTGGAGGTTTTTCTTTGTGGAGCCAAAAACATAGGTCACTCTTCAGTGCCTCTGATAATTTAGTGCATGGACTCAATCCTATACCACTTCCTTAGTTCTCAACCTCGCATATCCTCCTTCACTGACCACTTGAATTTCTCCAAGATATCGTCCTTGTCATTCTTGTAGCCATAATATGAACTGACGTCAATTCGCTTGTAGATCACATACATGCACCTCATCTTCTTCACCTCGAGGGGGGTTATCGGATATCTATTTGAGGATGGGGTGTAATTTCGTAGCCTCGAACTATATGTAACTGGGTCCTTTTCTTGTGGCACCGAGCACAAAAACTTCATTCCCTTCCAAGTCCGTCATCTTGGCCCCTACTTTGGAATAATTAGGACTGTCAATCTCTATGATCGAAGCTTCCCGGTGCCCCTTTTCCCTGTTCATCAAGAAAGGACCCTGGTGGATGTCATAATTATAACATTATTTCAGCCTCAATATTGACCTAAGCTCCATATTGTATATTTAATAGAAGTTAAGAAGCTCATTTGGAAAAACAATTGATGATCCATAAACTTTGTCAGCATGTCTTATCGCTAAATATTAATAATTTCCTTGGCCTCGGCTTGCTCCTCCATGAGATCCTCACCCATGTACTTACTAATAAGTTCATCATTTTTATTCTTCTCCACAACCATGTGTTCGATCATTTTCTCATCCAGAAGGGAACATGGGAAAAACTCTCTCTCTCTCTCTCTCTCTCTCTCTCTCTCTCTCTCTCTCTACTCTTGGTTTCCCTTGTCTTGCTCTCCAATTTCTTCCGCCACATCATCATCTTCCCCGAATAGGACCAATGTAATGACAATGACATCCTCTCTCTTGATCATCAACATGGCCTACCTCTAGATAGACTTGATCTTCTGCCACTCCCTCAGCGCTCTGGCCTACATCTCCTCCTCTTCTAGCCACTTGACTTTCTCCAAGACATTATTCTTGTCATCGTTGTCTCCATAATAACTGGCATCAATTCATTTGTATATAGCACACATAGACCTCCTCTCATTCTCCTCGTGGGGCTCATTGAATAGATATTTAACGTTGGGGAGGAATTCCCCAGTCGTACTTATACAATTGGTTGCTGGAATATTGTAACTTGTCATCTTCCAACAATCAATTGTACAAGTGCGACTGAGAAATTCCTCCCCAATGTCAAATAGCTATTTGATAAGACCCCTGAGACAAAGAAGAGGAGGTCTAGTTACATGATCTACAAGCTAATTGACACCAGTTATTATAGCGATAACGATGATGAAAAAAATATCATGAAGAAACTCGAGCAACCCCCGAAGGAGGAGATGCAGTCCAGAGCGTTGAGGGAGTGGAAAAGGATCGAGTCTATATAGAGGGAGTCCACGTTGATGATCAAGAGAGGCAAGGTCATTTCCATTACTTTGGTCTTATTCGTGGAAGATGAGGATGTGACAGAAGAAATGGGATAGTAGGACAAGGGAAACCAATAACAAAGAGAGCGAGAGTTTATTTCGCATGTGCCCCTTCCAGATGAGAAAGCGATTGAGTGCATGGTTGTGGAGAAGAAGAAACATGATGAAATTCTTATTAAGTACATGGGTGAGGATCTCATGGAGGAGCAGGTCAAGGCCAAGGAAATGCTTAATATTTAGCGATAATACATGCTGACAAAGATTATGAATCATCGTGCATTTTTCCATACTTGCTTCTTAACTTCTATTAATCATACAATATGTAGCTTAGGTCAATCTTGAGGCTGGCATAGTTTTATAATTAAGACATCCACCAGGGTCCTTTCTTGTTGAACAAGGGAAAGGGGCATTGGGAAGCTTCGATCGTAGAGCTTGGTAGTCCTAGTTATACCAAAGTAGGGGCCAAGATGATGGACTTAGAAAGGAATGAAGTTGATTTGGTCAGTGCCACAAGAAAGGGACCCGGTTACAGATACTTCGAGGCTACAAAATTCCTTCATGTCCCCAAAGATCTATTCAATAATCCCCCTTGAGGTGAGGAAGAGGAAATGTAGGTATGTGATCTACAAGGGAATTGATGCCAGTTCATATTATGTCTATAGGAATGACGAGGACAGTATCTTGGAGAAAGTCAAGTGGCTCGCAAAGGAGGAGATGTGAGGCAAAGCAATGAGGAAGTGGTAGAGGATCGAGTCCATGTGCTAAATTTTGAGTGGCATCGAAGAGTGACCTATGTTTTTTCCTCTGTAAAACTTTAAGTTTGTAGGTTTGCATATGTACTTTTCCAATTAAATTGTTTCTCTGGTGGCGATTACATAACAACCACTCTAGTGCGATTACAATCGTACTGGTGCGCTATAAACAATATAACACACATGTATATTGTGTTTTTTTAAATCATGTTGATGTTGTTGTTGTTTGCTTTATAAAATGTATAATAAGTACATTAATGATTTATCTGTTTTAAATTAAATTTAAGTTGTATCACTCATTAGAATTTAGAGTTGTCATATAATGTTTAACTTTAGTTTTATGAAATCATTTACTTTGGATTGTAATTGTGAAAACTTAAACTATTAATGACATACAATGTTAATGTCATCTTCAAGGTGAATTGTTTAATTTTCAACCAGATACAATATGTTGATTAAACATTTTTACAAATTACTTTTATGAAATGTTATTTTTTCATTTATTTGATTGATAACATTATAATAATTGTTCATAATTACATTTATAATTTTATATTTATGAGTAGTAATGGTACAAATATCTTCCATATTGGGATGGCTTTTTTTATTATTATTATATTGGGATGACTTATGCCAAGTGTCATATTAGACTATAAAATGCACCTCACTTTATATTAATAGTATAAAGAAATTAATAAAGGTGTTAATAGAATCAATATGTTACATTTTAGTTTGTAGGTGAAAATGTCATTTTAAAAAAAATGATTGTGTTAAAATTTTATTGTAAAAACAAAGACATGTATTTTTAAATTATGATACATGTTACACAACAAATATTAAAATAATAAGAAACAATAACATTTTTATAATTTTTTTATATCTATTTGAAATTAATAAAAATATATCTATAAATGCATGCAATTCATCAAATAATAACATTTATATAAAACATATATTTTGAATCCATAGAAATAGATATAGATGCATGGAATTTCATCAATATGATTTTGTGTAAACTATTTAAAAATATTGTAAAAATGAAACACAATGACAAATTATTTTGAAATGACGAATTTAATTAATTGGTTTACACAGTCCCAACCACCACCATGTTTTTTAACATAAAATAAAATTTGACATAAAGTCAGTATATAACATGGACATATGATACTTTCCCTCCCCAAAATTTTAATTTTACATATTGTGCATGCATCGTATGCCATTAGTGTTCTATGTAAATTCTACAGTTACTAATATTCATTCTCATATTTTTTGTAATTATGTAATCAAAATCATTTTATTAATACATATGTCTTATCAAATAACTAATATACAAATATCATCTGTCCTCCACAATTAATCTTAAGAGATCCTTAATTAAGTGATGCTTTAGAAAAGACAATGTGACACATAAAGATCATTAATATAATGAGACAATGTGACACGTCGAGGGTTGTTCTTCGACCTTTTACATTTTGAACAATCACATACCACTGGCGTGTCATAAAAGAGATCCAATTCACAGTGTAATACCATTGACCCAGGCTCCAGGTTACTGGAAGATGACATGTTACAATTGGCAGGGTAAAGTAGCTTTCCATTTTCATCAAATATTTGCCTACTGTATCTTTCTCCTGATAAGAGCTTGCGAAATTTTTTATTTGGTGGAATATCTTGCTCATCCAAACTCGATCCCAATTTATGATCCTACAAAATTCATTGAACAATTATTCAAATGCACATGCATAAATGACATAAATTCAATAAGATAAATGAATTATAAATAAAATCTAGACTTACTTCAAATGGTGTGGAAGAAGTTGAAAAACTTGCAATAATATGGAATGAGCTGGAATCACAAGTATTGGCCATTTGATATTAAAACCTTCATTTCCCTGCATTTGAGCCAAAACCATTGTCAATACGTGCATGGATCCGATATTAAAATTTATCGATGCGTTTATGTACTTTACAATGCACCAGTGAGTATATATATATATATATATAATGCATCAGAGCGACAAACTATGCAATGCATCGAACCATCACATCCATTACAACCTCTGCAAACCAAAACATCCATAAATTTTAATAACAAAGGTTTTCATTTCTATTATGTCGCTAAAATTGGTATCGATGTGTTTGCTACTATATATGCACTAAGGAACACTAATCGGTGAGGTGCACCTATTTGACAACAAAATTAATTTTTAAAATATATAGTTTAATAAGGTTTTTTACATACTAATTGAAAAAAAAAATAGCAAAAAAAGAGAGGGAATTTCATTTTTCAAAATGTGTTTGTTTATAAAGGAAAAAACTATTCATTAGTTCATTTTTTTGGCGGAATTTAGAGGGAAGATTTGAGAAAGAGAGATTTACCACAAAAGACTTTGGAGTGGCTTGATTTTTTTGAAGCCAAAATTGGAAGGGATCCATAGGGCACATACAAATCTGCAGATAAGAAATTTCAAGTATGTGATTTCATTCTACTAATCATTTCAATCTTTCCCTATTTGATTCAAACTATTTTCAATATTGCATGTTAAAATAAATATAAGGGTTTCATAGTTACCTTCAATATTTCAATATTTTCTTGTTGTTTTTTCTTGTTCCCCTTATTTTATAAGCAATAGATTTTTATAGAGTTTATTTTTATAAGCAATATATTTTTTTAGGGTTTATTTTTTTAAGCAATAATTTTTTATTGGGTTTGTTTAGTTGCATATGGAAGGTTTGGTATCCATCACAATGGTACCACACATTGCATCAGATCCCAAACACTGTCAACTCTGTCATTGTCAACGTTTTTTTTTTTTTTAACTTTTCCATGGTATATGGTGCACACTATACAGAAAAGATGCCCTGATGCGCCCTGTACAAGAAAATCACCACGATGCACCCTGTACAAGAAAATCACCCTAGTGCTCACTGAATAGACAAGTGCACCAGGGCACATATATCTGTGTAAAACACCGAGTGGTAAAAAAAAAATATTATTGATTTTGTATCATGTGCATACGGGTTAGTGGTGCATAATGACTAATATTACACGCTCGTGTGTGAGTATATTATTGATGCCCCAATACATTCTGTTTAATGAAGCACACCGAAATAATAGATTGTATAAAAATTTCATAATTTTTATTTCTGATTATTCCAGGTTTTTTTGATCAAATATAGTTGATAGAAGTTCAAAGAAAACATCTTATTGCAATGAGCATGGTGGTAGCTCATCCCAAAAAGAGAGGCATACAAGTTATTTAATTTTTATTAAAAAATTAAGATATAATTTGAAATATTTGTAAGTTTAAATCTATGACGTGTATTGGTTAATGCATGTCATGCAAATCAAAAACTTCAAGAAACATGTTTTTTTATAATATGTTCCAATAATTACCAAATAAATTTGTTTTGCTATATTTACTTTCATTTCCATTTAATAAAACATTATTGTGTTTTTTCATTTTTAGGAAGATTATGAAAATTCCAAGCAACAAATGAGGGGAAATCCAATACATGTTGGTAGGTGTAGATTTTAACCTTCTACAATATTTTACTGCAAACAGATTTTCAATAAAAGAACAGAAAAGATACAATGGAAAATACACACATTACACATATATTTTTCTCCTGGAAACCCAAACCGAGAAAACCAACATATTCTATATTCATTCACCTCATACATTGTTTACAATACAATATACATATACGAGCCAACGACATCAAAAATCCTAATCCAATAACATGGATTAGCCAACAACCTTAATTCCTTAACCGGAAATAGAAAACCATCGGCGAAAAACCATGTGCCAAAAAACCTCCCATAATTGGACATGAAAACCGAGGACCGCCCAAAAATGGACACAAAAACGGAGGAAAAAAAAAATCGAGGGTGTTGCCCCTGAAACCCCGCAAATGGGGGATCCGCCCCCCTGCAACCCCCCTACGTTCCCAACACAACATAGACACTAGTTCTAGTCATGCAAATAATATAACACATGTCCAACATTCTCCCACTTGTTGTGTTTTTTTCATGCAAGGGGTTACAGGGTTACATAGTCAACAATCTAGGGAAATAATGCCCATAGATCCTCTGTACCAAGCGAACTTCTCGGTGCTCATATATTTTGCTAATGAATCTGAAACATTCTTCAAAGTTTCCACCTTCATCAACAACACTTTCTTTTCTTCAACCATGTCTCTCACAAAGTGATATTGAACATCAATATGCTTTGTCTTTGAATGATAAGTCGGGTTCTTCGCCAGAAAATTTGCACTCAAAGTGTCACAGTCTATCCTTGTAGCGTGTTGTACCAATCCAATACCTGAACAAAATCTTTGTAACCATAATGCTTCCTTGCTTGCATGAGTGGCTTTCATGTATTTAGCTTCTATAGTTTAAAGTGCCACTACAAACTGTCTTTTGCTCATCCAAATGGTTGCTCCTCCAAACAGGTTAAACACATACCCGCTTGTAGATCTCCTACGATCTAGATCTCCAATCAAGTATGCATCCACAAAGCCATGTATGTCCAACACTTTGTCCAATATTGGTCTTCCTTGGTAGCACAATTGATAGCTAGCAGTGCCATGCAAATCCTTGAAAACCCTCTTTACTGTTGTCCAATGCTCCTTCCCTAGTTTTGACATATACCTTCTCAAAACTCCCATTGCATGTGCAATGTCCGGTCTAGTACATACCATTGCATACAACAAATTTCCAACCGCACTCACATATGGAGCACGAGACATGTCCTCCTCCTCTTCTTGTGTCTTGGCACACTGATCCACATATAACTTTACACCTACAGGAATAGGGACCCTGATCGGTTTACCTTCCTGCATATTAAACCTATGCAATATTGTCTCCACATATTTTCTCTAATTTAACTAGAGTTTCCTATTTTTCCGATCTCTTTTAATTTCCATGCCCAAAATGAAATTTGCAGCACTAAGATACTTCATGTGAAATTTAGACAACAACTAAGTTTTCACATCCTGGATAATATCATTTTTGTTTCCTATAAGCAACATGTCATCCACATACAAGACCAAATAAATCAAATGATCACCAATTAATTTGAAATACACACAGTGATCATCTTTGCTTCTTTTGAATCCAAGTCACAACATATAAGTATCAAATTTTGGATACCACGTCCTTGGTGATTGTTTTAAACCATACAGGGACTTTTTCAGCTTGCATACCAGTTCCTTCTTTTCGTTCACAACAAATCCTTCTGGCTGCTTCATGTAGATTTCTTCTTCTAAATCCCCATGTAGGAGTTTTGTCTTCACATCGATCTATTCTACTTCAATATCAAATGTAGCAACAACATATAAAATAAATCTAATAGAGGTTAAATTGGCAACAAGAGAAAAAATATCACAAAAATCAATTCTCTCAACCTGAGAACAACCCTTTGCTACTAACAAAGCTTTGTATTTCTCCACTTTTCCTTCTGCATTCAACTTATTTTTAAATACCCATTTGTTGTCAATGAGATTTCTTCCAGTCGACAACTCCACTAGATCCCAAGTCTCATTCTTATTCAAGGTTTCCATTTCTTCATCGATGGCCTTTTTCTAGAGTTTTCCATCTTCTGAATCCACTGCCTCCCTAACCGTTCTAGGATCATCATTAGTAATAGACAAAGCAAAATTTGAATGAAAATCATGTGGAGTATACCTTTCTAGTTTCCTTCTTTCCTGAACCAATCTCCTCAATACTGGAGTATGAGGATCTTCTTCTTTTGATTTGTGTTCTTCTATAGAGTTTGATTCGTCATCCTTTAAATCAAACTCTATTTTCTCTGGTTCTTCCTTACTTGGTAGGACATCCTGTTTGAAAACATATTTTATTTCTCTAAATACCACATCTCAGCTATACACAACCTTCTTGATTTCTGGGTTCCAAATATTATACCATTTGAGACCATCTTTCTACCTCATAAAGATACAATTTTCATCCTTCCTATCTAGATTACTCTTATTTTCCTTTGAAATGTGAACATGGGCCTCACAACCAAATACATTGATATGTGAGAGAGGGTTTCTTACCAGTCCATACCTCATGTGGAGCCTTGTCATCCAGTGTTGATGAGGGTGATCGATTGACCAGGTAACGTGCAATACCTGCTGCCTCTTCCCATAATTTTGTCCCTAACCCAATACCATTGAGCATGCACCTTGCTTTTTCCATCAGCATCTTGTTCATCATTTCTGCAACTCCACTTTGTTGAGGTGTATATGGAGTAGTCTTCTTCCTTTCTATACCACACTTCTTACATAATTCTTCAAATTCATTCTCGCAGAACTTTCCACCATTATCCATCCTCAACACCTTAATTATTTTCTCTGTTTGATTCTCAACAAGAACCTTAAACTCTTTAAACATGTCAAAGACTTCAGATTTATTCCTGAGGAATTATATCCAAGTATTCCTTGAGAACTCATCTATAAAAGAGACAGTACACAAATGATAGAACCGACACATGTCCAAACACATCATTGTGCACTAGTTGTAAAATTTTGTCTGCCCTCGTTGCACCATAGGGGATTCTTACTCGATTCTACTTCCCATATACACAATGTTCACAGAAATAAAAATTCAGAGAGAAGTTAGATATACCTTCAACCATACCTTTACTATGTAGCAGTCGAAAACCCTTCTCTCCGATATGCCCCAGTCTTTGATGCCACAACATAACCTTTTCTCCAGAGACTGTAGGAGTTCTTTCTTCTTCAACTCCAATATCAAGAACAATGGAACTATTATACCCATAACTAATAGTTATTCCTTACAGCTTATACATAGTTCCAAATTGAACTCCCTTCAACAACACCATTGCTCATTGAACCATCCTACGGGTTTCCTTTTCAAATATTATTTTTACCCCTGCATCGTCCATGTTGCTTATAGAAATCAAATTTTTGGCCAATCCTAGGATGTGCAAAATATCGGGTAGTTTTCTAATCCTTCCATCTATGAGCCTCAACTTGAATTCTCCTCGTCCTATGATTCTGGTTGTCGAGTCATCACCGAGGAAAACATTACCTCCATCATACCTTTCATATTCACATAACTACTCCCTGTGGGGAGTCATATGAAATGATGCACCTGAGTCAACCAACCATGCCTTATGATTTTCATGTATGCTTGAAGAAGCCAAGTACACATCCCCCCCTTCTTCCTTGAAGGTCTTTTCTTCTGTAGAAAGAGATTCTTCAGATCCCTTCTTTTTCTCAACTTTGGATCTACATTGCTTCTTGTAGTGCCCTTCTTTTCCACATCTCCAACATACCTTTACAAAATTTTTGGGATATTTAGATCTACCCTTAGACTTAGATCTCCCACTTAAGGACTTAGATCTATTTCTTTCTTGGGAGCATCCTCTTGCAAATAATGCATATGTTCTCTATCCTTCCATGTTCTTCTGTCTAATATCCTCCGACAACAAGGATGAGACCACTTCATCAAAATTCAAGGCAATTTTATTACTACCTATGGCCACAACTAGACTATCCCACGAGTTTGGTAAAGAGCACAATAAATTGATACACTTATCTTCATCTAAAATTTTAATCTCAACAGATACTAACTGACTTACCATAGTATCGAAGTTGTTCAAATGCTTTTCCATCGAGTCTCCATTTCTTATCCTCAGATTATACAACTTCTTTCTCAGGAATAGTTTATTTACTAGGGACTTAGACTGGTACAACTTCCCCAACTTATCCCATAAATCCTTGGTCGTAGCTTCCTCTGACACATTCAGTAATATTGAATATGAGAGACAGACGGATTGTGCTCTTCACCTTCCGATCCAAATTTTTCCAGTCATCTGTTGAAGTTCATGTAGGTGTAATACCTGGATCCACCATGATCCATTGATCTCTGTCCACCAATAGATCTTCTATATTAGGCTTCCAAAACTCAAATTTTTTCTCATTAAACTTCTCGATCTCCATCTTCGAATTGTTTGTCATTTCTTTTCACTTGAAAAATCAATACCACAAATCTCCCATTGTAATAAGGGTTATCACA
Organism: Picea engelmannii; assembly: GCA_009831015.1. Lineage (NCBI taxonomy): Eukaryota > Viridiplantae > Streptophyta > Pinopsida > Pinales > Pinaceae > Picea > Picea engelmannii. Next base: position 60,100 of record ML778481.1, on the reverse strand, counting down.
GTCCTGAGCCAGACCCTTGACCACAAAGGCGTCCCCCTAAAGCAAATAATTTATCTGATACAATAGATTTTAACCTTGTACAATATTTTACTGCAAATAGATTTTCAATAAAAGAATAGAAAATATACAATGACAAATACACACATTACACAGAGAGTTTTCTCCTGGAAACCCAAATCGAGAAAACCAACATATTCTATATTCATTCACCTCATATATTATTTACAATACAATACACATATAGGATCCAGTGGTATTCAAAACCCTAATCCAATGACGTGGATTAGTCAACAACCCTAATTCCTTAACCGAAAATAAAAAACCATCGGCAAAAAACCATGTGTTGAAAAACCGCCCATAACTAGACATGAAAACCAAGGACCTCCCAAAAATGGACATGAAAAACGAGGAATTTATTTAGTTTCGAGGGCGCTGCCCCTGAACCCCTACAACCCCCCTCTTACGCCCCTGTGGGCCCAACACAACATAGACACTAGTTCTAGTCATGCAAAGAATATAACACATATCCAATAGTAGAGATGTCCAAAAGAGTGTACAAGGAGATGGTAAAAGAAATAAACATAATTGCATCACAGGAGGATACATCCCAACAACAACATGCATCAAAGGTATGTGATCATTCATTTATTCTTTTATGTACATCGAAATTATTTATCATATTAAATATTAATTTTCAATTGTTTTGTTGCAGAAATTAAAAAAAATAAAAATGGAACCCAATCAGCTCATAAGACATGACGATAAGGAAAAAAAAGGTTGATCATAAAGTTTGTGAGTACTTACGTTTTCGATATTACTTAAGTTTTCATATTTTTTATGATCTTTATATTTGAATAATTAATTTACACTAATCCATGTGCGTCTACTAATAGGTGCTAACATACAAAGAAGATCAAACTGAACAGATCAACAATGGGTTAACTAAGAGTTGTGATTATATGTTGAAGTATCGAGTTTTAATTGAGCAATTTTTAAGTATCTATGTTATTTAACTTTCCTTGCTTTATAATTAATGGAACAAGAAGAAAAAATTATATTAATTATACCAACTACGCTTTGTCATAGCGTATTAAACATGTAAGAAACAAAGTATGGAGAGGAGCCAACAAAAAATATTGTGATAATCGACATGATGCAAGGATTTGAAATGATGTGTATGGTTTATGAATCAATTACTGATATGGTACACTTTTTGATTTATGCAATCATGTATATTCTACTATATTATAAAAGTAGATTTACTTATTACACTTTATTTCTATGTTTGTAGATCGAACATGAGCAATTGGAATGTCAACGAGAAGTCGAGCAAGAAAACATCTATTTAGATAACCAAAGTACAATATCACCTACAAATGATCAAGAAATGACGAATGCACACAACTTGAGCAATGACAATAGTTCAAGTGATGAATGGCAATCGATATAATTGAATGTTACTGCAAGTTGTATGCAATTTTGTAATATCGGTTTGTAAAAATCAGGGATATTTTTGCTTAATGTAGTGGACAAAATGTCCCAATTGCATGAGGGCATGTTACCAATAACTGTAACAATTACATATTGGTTCCATTTTGATTATTTTGGACCTTTACATTGTCCCATTTTGTATGACTATGGGTCTCTTATTCATATATAATAAAATGAGTTTGTTATTTTATTGCATTGTCAAATGTTGTGAAAAGTTGCATTGTTGATTAATTAATCTGTGAATGATTTACATTATTGCAAATAACTGATTAGTTAATATGTGAATGTTTTACATTATTGCAAATAATAGAGGTGTAATCCCTTAGATAAGGCATTGATGTTTTCATTATATCAAAATGCAATAACAAAAATATAAAAAACAATATGATTATAAAAAACATTTGTAAAAAAAACAATTAATTAAAATATATACATATCAGTGCATTCTTATGAACTAACAAAATGGTGCCTGAAATAATATAGGCATCGATGTTTTTTAAGGGGTTATACACATTGGTTCATATTAAGAATACTAAAGCGTTGGTACATATTAATTATACAGAATCATCGGTGCATAAAATGTGTGATAATATATATTGTTTTGAATTTACACGGTGGGCATGTGATAAATATGCATCAGTGATTTAAATATGATTACAACATCGGTGCTTCAAAAAACTTAAAAGCTTCGATGCGTTTAATGATACAAGCGCCCCAAGGCATATAACATAAAATACAAGCGCACCCGAGTTGCATATAACAAAATTGGGAATACGGGGCATATTAACCATAACCGGCCCGATGCATTTGTTTTATATGTAAGCATAGAGGTAGTAATGTAATGGTGGATCAACGCATTTTCATCTTATTTATGCACCGAGGTGTTTTCATGTAATGGTGCCCGATGCAGGTTTGTTTATGTTTGCACCAAGAATTTATGTAATAGTGCACTGGTGATTTTTTGTTTTATGTACATTCCGAAGCATTTTATCTAATGTCATTCTAGTGCGTTTTAGGTTTTTGTACGCCCCGATGCGTTTGACTTGATGGTGCACTGGTGCGTTTTTACAATAAAAACACCAAAAAAAAACATCCACTCCAACCTCCACTCGCCCAGTTTTTTTTGTTATATGGAACATTCGTTAAAACCTTCACAGCCAATAGAGGAGGTTGCAGCAAAGGTTTTTTTGAAAAAAAATTCAAATTTTGTAACACTAAAAACCTCCACAAAAAACCTCTATTAGAAGGTGTTCTCCTTGTAGTGAAAACTCCTAACTTCGGTGACATTTGTAGGAACTTACCATTTCATGATGGTCTCCATATTTGTGGGATCTATCTTTAGATCCCCTCCACCAATCACATACCCCAAATACGCCAAATATTGTTGAGAAAACTCATATTCCTTTAGATTGGCTAGCAGTTGGTGCTTCTTCAAAGTCTCTAACACCTGCCTGAGATGTGCTCCTCCCAGGTAGCTCTATAAACCAATATATCATTCAAATAGACTATAACAAATGACTTTAGATATGGGTGTAATACATTATTCATTAGTCTCATAAATGTAGGTGGTGCATTACATAAACCAAATGGCATGGCCAACCATCCATACAAACCTTGACTTGTATTGAAGGCAATATTCTAGATGTCTTCTTCCTTGATGCGTACCTAGTGGTATCCTAATTTGAGCTCCAACTTGGTGAAACATTTTGTGTGCTACAACTGATTTAACATATCATCGATCTAGGGTAGAGGGTACATATTCTTTAGTGTAATCTTATTCAATGCTATGTAGTCAATCCACATTTGCCAAGTCGCATCCTTCTTTGGTACAATTATGATAGGTGACGCACAAAGTGAGGCGCTTGGTCGAATCACAACCTGATCTAACAACTGCTACAACTGCTTCTTCACTTCATTTGCTTGCATAACGAACTGTCTATACAAACCAATATTCGAGAATGGTGTAATATCCCCAGTTCTAATCCCCACAACTATAATTTAATTGTGTAAATATTAATTAGGTTGGTGAGCCGATATGGTTGATAGGGATAGCTCGTATGAATTGATATGGCTAGGGGACAAGCTATGTAAAATGTACATTAAAATTATTAATAAAAATAATTATTGTTGGCTACGATACGAGAGCGATGGTAACGACAGGAGGCTATGATTCCACATGAGAGGGGGATAAAGAGGGGTCCAAGGGGTTATCCATTCTTAATAATTCATCCATTTCATTATAATGTTTATTCCCTTAGAAATATCAAAGAGTTATTAAAGTGATGTAAGAGTGACAGGTGGGAAAGGTCATTTCACCCAATTTATAACAATATGGGATGCGTACAACTACTTTTTGGGAAATATGTGAGTCAATCTTCCATGTGAAGAAAAGGAAATTCGAGTTCATTCTTGGGTCAATTTTTCATGTTGGTTTTGGAGAGCAAGAGGAGGGATGAGTGCTGGAAAAAGAGCACCAACCATGCTATGATTAAGGAAAACCATTGTTGGGATAAGTTTTATGTTGAAAATGAGGTTGTAAGCCTATAATGAAGGATGTATGCTAGTAAGTGACATTTCCTATTGAGGAAATGGCTCAAGAGACTTGAGAATGCCATTGTGAGCACTCCTAGAGAAGTTGAGAGTTCCTAGAGTCCCTAGCTTTGATATTCCTAGCCAATCAAGTGCACTGGAACCCTAGAGGGAAGTGGGAAGGCACGAGGGACTAAGTGGCAGAGAAGAGGGATCCCATTCCTTGGGTTGTGCAGGTTGAGGGGAAGAGAGCTGGTGTTTTAGAACTGCTATCGGAGTAGAACCCTAGTTTTGGGCTACTAAATGTGGGGAGTGGACAACCAAAAGGGCCATACCTCCTTGTAGACTCATATCCTTAGCTCGGATGTGGCATATTATTAAGATAAATGAAACAACAACGCCTATGGCTGGGCGGAACATCCCTGTATGGAACTAGCCGGTTCATCAATTTAAAGATAAGTTTTCTATTGTGTTTTAAATGTTAATTCCACTCTGTAAAATGTTTAATTTGAATGTTGTTGGGTTTGTTTGTTAATGCCTGCATGCATGGGTTTTTTTATTTATGTTATTAGATGCATGTTGTTGATTTATTGTGTAAATAAATTTTTTAAGTGGGTTTAACAAGCAAGGTTCTTTACAATTAGTATCTGAGTTGTAGGTTACAACACTGGGCTTACAGGGCTTGCTACAACATATATAGAGTTGTTAATATGTTTTATTTGGGGAGAATCACAATCGACTTGGGTATGTCAAAAATTTCAAGTCAGCAAATGGGTTTTGGTCCTAGAGGCCAAAAATAACAAATCTGTGGCAGTTACACAGGAGTTTGGGGGTGAATTTGAAGTTCACCCAGTAGAGTAATCAAGGTCAAAACCCCTTGAAATTTATTTTTGCGTTGATTTCTTGTTGCAGAGATAAACTTGGTCGATTTTGAGTTCAAATGCAGCTTGTATGGGTTGAATTTGACTAAGAGGACGAGTCAGGCATTGTCATGAAAATTGTGACAGTCGTGAGCCTGAAAATCACAAAAATCGGCTAAGTATCGATAGTGAATGTAAATATTTTGCCGATACATTGACAAGAAAATATTTTACGAAGCCACCGAGGAAGGAAGCATTTCAACGAGAAAATTTGATTTTGTCTTTGAAACGTTGGTGAAAAAATGAAATTCAGTCATTGATACATCAACAAGAAGATGTGATTCATTCACCAAAACATCGATGAAAATATGCAGTTCAATGGTTGATACGTAAGTGAGAAAGTGAGCACTTATGCGCTTGACCAACTCTCTTTTATACGATCGATGTGATTCAATTGTTGATGCATCAATGAGAAGATGTGATTCAGTCGCTGATACATTGGTGAGATGATGTGATTCCATTGTCGATACGCAAGAAAAGCTGATTATTCACCGATGCACTGACGAAAAAGAATGATCTGGTATTGACAAAGAAAGAGTACTCCACGTCGATACGTCGGTAAGGAAAAGACATTTGTTGTCGATACACTGGCAATGAATGTGATGTTGATGCCAATACATCCATAAGTAAAATATATTACGACACTGACACATCGATGGAGAATGAGTTTTTGGCGATGATATGTCAATGGGGAAAAGACATCTTAATGTCGATACATTGGTGGAAAATATGCTTTTTGGGGTTGATACATTGACAAAGGAAAAGGATCATGATCACCAATAAAGGAGAAAAGATAAGAAGAAGAAAGTAGGAAATAAAGAAGAGGAAGAGAGAGAGAAAGAGAGAAGAGAAAGAAGAAAGAGAACACTACTACAAAACGAGTAATTTGTTACTAAAAAAACAACTAAAAATTAGATATATACAACTATTTTTTAGTCGACAACTAATGATAGCAAATTTGCAGCATCTTTTTCCCCGACTAACTTTTAGTCATATCTTGATTAGTCATTAATTGTCAATTAATGACTAATCGAGATACAACCAAAAGTTAATCGGGAGAAAAGGACTGCAAATTTGCTACCATTAGTCACTGACTAAAAATAGTTGTATGTATATGATTTTTAGTTGTTTTTTTAGTAACAAGTTATCCAATTTGTACTAGTGTGGTCACAACTTGGGAGGGTGTCGATTTGGCTCATAAATTTGGGGGAAATCCCCTTTTCGAAGATGCAATTTGATAAGATGTACAATAGGATTGAATGGGATTTCATTCTAGATATGTTGGATTAGTTAGGGTTTGGGTCTTTCTTCATTAGGACTATTGAAACTCTTTTTATGCAAGTTTTAGCTAGAGTAATCATTATACAAATTTACACCTTTTAGCATGATTGCAACATGGATTAACATACATTTCTATCAATTGTATGTTATAAATATAAATAGTGCAAACACAAAGAATTCAAACAACCTCACCAATGGCATAAATGAATAGTAGAAAACAATATATGATTTTCCATATAATACATATGTATCTTGTGGTAAGGGGAACTTTGGTAGAAATATACAAAAAAAAAAATGTTCAGGCAATGCATAATTAAGAAGTTCCTACTCAATTACACCTATATTAACTTCTATTTATAGTGAAAAAAATACTTTCCCTACCAATATTGGTTAGAGTAAAAATTTGAAAATGTGTCTTCTACTAGAGTTAT
>ML778481.1:38173-48935 GCA_009831015.1 Picea engelmannii | reverse complement strand
CGACTATATATATATATATATATATATATATAGTCGGTGTCCTTCAACAACAAACATTTTAGTTGATGTGGCTACGATATTTTACAACAAGAATATGGTCAAATATTGGTACAAATCAAGGAAATGTAGCTTTTTGACATACCTCAATTTATTCATAGAAGCTCCATGTATGAAACTTGTTGAGAATATTTATTTACAATATTTCTTATAAGTAATGCCCAGAAAATGTCATAGTTTTATTTTCACCAACGTCCTCTAAATTTCATAGCTCAAGTATATTTGTTCAACTTCTAGATTCCTTTTGCTTTGATTGAACTAATTTCCAAATTATTGGCTCAAATAATGTATGAGATAGAAGTTCAAAAGATGTATGGTTTGAAACTTTGAAGTTGGACTAGGACCTTGTATTGTTGTGGCCCATTTGTGTCGAGTTTTTTTCCTCAAAACCTTATCCATGTGTGCTTTGAGTGTCGTTTTGATTGTCCATTCCATTTGTTTGATCAATGATCAATCCAAATGTTTACAAGAGTGCCTAATTGTTTATCGATTTCTTCATGCATGAGCATGGATTTCAGACTTAAATACTCAACCATGTTCATATATTCATGTTCTTTCATGTAAGCCGCTATATCATTATTAGTCATATAATAATATTCAATAGTGAATAATTAATATAAATCCTTTGAATGTAGATTTGCACCTTTCCAACGGTCAACGATGGGATGGGAGAAAATTGATAGTGAGCCATGCCTAGAACAAAGAAGAGAGTAGGAGCTAAAACAATCTCAATTGAAGCACCCAATAGTGGTCATTTGCAAAGATTCAGTTTCCTTTCATGCGCTTGTGGTGCCCCCACTTGTTGGAACATTCACCAATACTAAGAGGGGGGGTGAATCAATACTGATCACTTTTAACCATTTTTAATCACAACATCTAAACATCAACTTATCAACAATTTATCACTTATTCTTGCATTCAAGATATCATAAACATTTAACCACATATACACAATACATAATAATTTTACGTGGAAACCTAAATGGGAGAAAACCACATAACACTTTTTAATATATATCTTGAAGATTACATCCACCAGAAGCACCAACTTCCAAAATTATCTAGCACAAAATGGATGGAGGAACCAACCCCCTATTTACATGCTCCAACCTGAAGGAAGCTACAAATCCCCAAATTATCCATATCCAACTAGAAGGAGGCTCCAACCCCCTAGTTTACAGGCTCCAACATGAAGGAATCTATGACTCTCTATATTCTCCAGCTCCAACTAGAAGGAGGCTCCAACCCCCTAGTTTTATGAGCACCAACTCAAAGGAAGTTGCAACTCCCCTGCAAGAATCAACCTGCTATACGAAGACACCAATATTCCCATGCACCACCCAACCACCCTTGTTTCTCAGGCACCAAACTGAAGGAGTCTTCAATCTCCTACCTTGCACCACCTTACCACTCTTAAATATAAAAGAGAGAATCAACTTGTCACTGTTACATTCACTGATACTGATATATCACCATCATCAAAACTAGCTCCACTACAACTGATACATCATCATTAAAATTGGATACACCATAACTGATACATCATCATCATCAAAAACTAGATCCACCACAACTGATATATCACCATCATCAAAACTGGATATACCATAACTGATACATCAAAATCATCAAAACTAGATCCACCTAAACTTATACATCAACATCATCAAACTGGGTCCACATAGAAATACTAGTTCCACATGGGTCCACATATAAACCTCAACATCACTTCTTAAATCTGCATACAAAGATGCCCATAAATGTACATCAAATCTGCAAACTTGTAAGTTTAACCACAAGCTCAATTTTCCATTTCTGATTTTGAAACTTGGACCTCATATATTAGGATATGTTCTTCTTATGATGCAATAAGTGGAATTCAATTTGGACCTACCAAGCTTCAAATATAATTGTTTTATCTTGAACACATGTTTGGGAATAGTTTTTGGATTAATAACAAATCATAACGTTCAACAAGTATAACTCCATACTTGTAATTAATCAAGTTCTGAAACGTGTACCCAATCCTCTTTGATATCTTCTTTGAATTTCCTCCAAGTTTCACTCCTTGAATTGTCCCTGAAAAACAGTTATAGAGAAATTGACAGACCTTCCTGAATTTTGGCCTATTCTGGAGAGAAAACTTGTACAACTTGCCACGTGCTCAATATTTGATATCTAATTATGAAACTCTTAGAAAAAATACTATAGACTATACTCTTTCCAATTCGATTTGTATTACATAATTTGGATCCTCTATGAATAATTTTTGACTATTTGACCCATAACACTTGTTTGAGACTAGTTACAAGACTAGTCAAAAACCCTGTCTTCCACAGAGTCTATCTCCAAAAGTACAATGACCTAGAAGCTGAAATTTGTACCATAAGTACCTTGATATGTCTTCTCAACATACTCCAAGTTTCACTATCTGAATCTTTCTAGAAAAAATGTTATAGTGGAAATGGTAATATGACCTTTAAAAATCATACCTTAGAACACATCATCACAAGACTTCATCTCCCCTTAGAATTTCACCCTTATTCATTTCATTTTCCTTCTAAAATTTACTGCCAATATTATGTTAAGAGATCACAATCTTGAATGATAAATAATGATACTTCCTTGACACAAATGAGAGGCTCTTTATGGGTATTTATACTTTTTCAAGTACCTCCTTTGCTTTTCTTTAGGGCTGACCAATAACTTCTTGTTTGCAACAACTTTTATCCTTTACTTGACTTTAGGGCCAACTTGTAACTTTATTGACCTTAAATCTGAGGCTTCTTGACCATACTTCATGGATTCAACTTTAAGAGAGCATAACTTATCAATCGTAAGGAACCACATGGCATGCCATCTATCGTTGGAAACAACTTGACGATGACTATCAATCCAATGGGGTTTTGCATTCATTTGCCATTTCCTTAATAGTCTTTTTCTTTAATCAACTTCGAGCTTCATGACCACACCTCTAGGGATTCTTAACCACTTAACCATATTTCCATGGCTTCTTGTATACTTCTTCAAAGTTTCTTCCCATGAGGGTAATTCTTAAAGCTACGCCATAAGGGGACCACTTTGGAGACTTCTTCAAATACATGCATCACTTCTAGAGGCTTATAGACTTATTCTAGGGTTCACATCAATGAAAACTAATTTTCCAACACCACTCTCATTGGGGCTGGGAGTATTCACTTATGGCATTATTTTATCCAATAAATACCCGTGCTCTCTTTTTGGATCAGACCAGGAGCAGGGATTTTCCTCTCTGCACCAATCACTGATTTTCTTCCTTCTAACTTGCATGTGGTAGAGGTTTAATGGAAATAAAAGGCTATGTATGACTAGGTGTCATAACATTAAATAATTAATGTTATTTTCATACTTTTACACTTTCTACCAGGCTATGACGATTGGTAGTGTGTCCTCTTCCCGCTCTTATGTGGATGCAATCCTTTCAAGCCCGGGTCAAAGTTCAGAGTTCCAATATTATGTGTAGCTCTATGACTTAGTGGCTATAGAACCCAAACAATGATAACCACCTTCCTTTATCAAAGTAGAAAAAATTCATGGTGAGCCTTCTTTTGATATAAGGTGTCAAGATCAGTAGACACAACATCCATTTTAGTGAAGAAAAATGCACACATTTTGCGATTTTTTCCAAAGAAGAAAAATGTGCATGGCCCCCAATTTATTGTTGTTGCTCCATAATGTCATGTGGGACCTTAGGATTTAATATAAATATTTACCACATGTCCTCGTTAGATACTTTGCATGTAAATACATGAGTAGATGGTTGTTTCTAGCAATTTGTTTCCAACGCTCGCTAGTCTAAACGTGATATGGATTATATGAGCATAACGAAATGAATACAGATTATTAAAATATGCTTAACACAAAATAATAGAGATACAATAAAAATAGTTTTCTATTCAATAAGGAAATAAGTTGAAACTGTAAAATGCAGTGGAAAACAAGCTTGTTGGAATGGTGGCGGCTTATCTCTGAGAAGAGATGTGACGGTTGCACTCATTCGTGAGAAGATCACTATAATGAGGCTTTGGAGGCTTTTTTACAATAAAGATGAATTCCAAAACCCTAGACATCTAAAAACCTAACCCTGGGAGATGAAGCGCCAAAAGTCATGTGGGCCCCGTTGGGGTAAGTTAGTACATCAACTTCCCAGGGTTGTAACTTTTGCATACGATATTCGTTTTAGGCGCACGATAGCCCATTGGAAAGGTATAAATGAGAAGAATGATTTTAGATTGGCCCAAGTCAATGCCTCTAGCAATCACCTAGGCCCCAAATCCCCAAAAAACGTCATTTAGGGCCTCAAAATGACCCCTGAAGTTTGGAACCCGAAAAACTGTCGAAAAACTGCCAAGGTGGAAAATTGTTTTTCAAGCTAGGTGGGTGGCCACCAATATCCACCTGGATCAAAATGACATAGATACCACCATCATCTAGCATAGGATATAGGTCTTCATGAATTCTCGCCAACCTTTTTTGCATGAAATCAAATAATGAAAACCCTCTACATTGGCCTCCATCTGATGTTGCACAACAACAGATGGCACATTTAGGGATGGAAACTTGACCAAAATATCTAGCCTCTCCAAGAGTTTACTCTTGAGTAGAGGTGAACAGAACTTGTAGGAAAGAATATCATTCTCCTCTGGGACCCTAACAGAGGGAGTGACAATACTCTGCTTCATCATCTTGACTAAGATTTTACATCTCTCTCCACAATAGATTCTCATCTCTAATGATTAACACAAGACTCAACCGAGACACCACAAAACTAGCTCAATTTCCTTTGCTATTAGGCATCTGGAAACCATGATTCCAAAGAGAAGTTGCCCATATTTCAATATCAAAATCATGTATAAAGGGGGACTTGTAGGATCTCATGGCCTAGGCAGAATTCACAAAAAATTAATTTGGATCCCTTGATGAAAGTTATATTAGGAGTCTCCCACAAGTGAAGGATGACATATATGAAATAGTGGCACCAAGAATCCTTATTGTCTAGGGAGAGATCGTGGTTTCCAAGGGATCTGTCGAAGGAGAATTAATTCAACACAAAACATTTTCATGGGAAAACATTTCCAAGATGCACACATATCTCCTTCAATAATGAATTCTCTTGTTCTAGTCAAGGCATCAAGTCATAGCTAGGATCACATTATGGCTGAACAAAAATGATGCAAGAGATTGAGCCAGATATTCATAGCTCTTTTGGCTCTTATTCCCGGGTTGAAGAAGGTAATCCTATTAAGATGCACATTATTTTTTTTTTCTGGAATTCAAGAGCCCATATGCAATGACTGTCATTCGACATAGAACTAGAATTTTCCTTTTTAATTTCTGCAAATCCATATCCCATTGTGAAATTGGGTGCTTAAAAGGTGAATAGGAACCTATACTTGCATTGGGAGCACACTATCTTAAATTTGTATGCATAAATATTGGGATTATGCACAATGTTGTCTCTTAAAACCATGTAGCTAACGTTAGAGTCTTTTTTTGGTAAATGGAAAAGGCTTCAGTTCTTGATGATGCTATCAAATATGTAAAGAAATTACAAGAGAAACTCAATTTACTTTAGCAACAAACTCCAAAAAACATGGTGCTATCATGACTTATATTAATAAATCTCTTTTATTTTATATTTATTATACTATCAAATAATTATTTATTTTATATTTATTATATCGAATAAGTATTTATCTTATATTTATTATATCATCGAATAATTATTATTTAAAAATTAATATTAAATAATTATCACATAAATTAAGTTTGAACTTTAAAATGCCACTTTATTTAAGATTCACATAATTTTTTTATAAATAATTAATAAAATCATTAATTTTATTTTAAAAATTATCAAATTTAAATATTTTTTACTTTAATGGAAGCTAATACAACAAATAAAATACGCTTGGAATATCATAGAAACGAATTCCAAACAAACCAATCTTACACATCAATTAAATTAAATGTTCATTGTAAATATTATCTACCAATTTAAATCTATTTTAGCTTTCAATTTATTAAACACTATAACATTTAAAAATATATTTGAAATTAAAAACTCTTAATTAATATAAATTTACATAGATGTGCTTATATAAAGAGAATAATAATAATGCTCAAGTTATGTTAAGAATATATGAACTATATTCCATTGATTTTAGTATATAATTGGATATAAGGATGAAGTAATTGCTGATCTAGTTACGTTTCAAAGTCATTGGGTGAATGTAGTTTGGATATATAGTTATATGTAAATTTATATTCATTGATTAATGTTTAATATAAATATAAATATTTATAATTAATTTATGAAAATTATATAAAAATTATATTAATTATATTTTATTAATTTTGATATATATAATTGAGAAAAGAGAAAGACAAATATTTATAATTAATATATGAAAATAATATTAAAATAATATTAATTATATTTTATTGATTTTAGTATATATAATTGAGAAGAGAGGAAAACGAATTAATTAAAAAAATCGCATCATTCAATGTCAAGTTATATAGATTTTAGTGCTAAAGTATATGAGAAAATATAAAATATTAAAATTTATATACAAATGATATCATGTGATAGATATTTTTTGATAGATTTTTTTGACATTTGGCATATCACCATTGTGCAGAAGCTTAGATTTTAGTGCTAACTTAAATTAGTATATGATATGAGAAAATCTAAAATATTAAAATTTATATACATGAGATAGATAACTTTTTAACACTTGGCATATTACATTGTGCATGAGCCTTGATATATGATGGCCATGGATAATGACATAGAATGGAGAATTGTAGAAATAAAATAAACTAATTAATGAAAAATTTTAAATTTTCAAATATTTTCCAAATTGTTTATTTATAATTAAATCATTAGTTATAAATAAAGGTAGTAATTAGTTGCTTTACTTAATAGATAAATCCTTTGGTTATAATGTATTTTTTGGTATAAAAGTTGTTAATTTTCAGTTTTGGGATATCCAAGCATTATCAAGATTCCCAAGTATTTAATGAAGCTTATTGTAGCATACAAAGGGAACTTTAAGATCTTGAAGATAAAGCTCAGAAAATGAGGATGGGTGTTCTAGTTGTAGATATTGTTTTTCCTTTTGTTTATGTTGCATCTTTAAGTATTCATAAAAGAGTTTAGAATCATTTTGAACTCAACAATAATGATCGAGGCTTCCCTAAAACGTGATTAGTTACTTTAACCCCTCTCACCATTGAAATTCCAAGAAGGTTTCCTACAACCCTTTCCTTTTCTAGATGTTTGTTGAGAGAGTCTGCCATGATGATATAGAAAAGCAAGGAGAGAGGAAATCCTTGTCTCAATCCTCTGCAAAATTGAAAAAAGGAAGTGGGCCCACTATTGACCAAAGGAGCAATCCATGGGTATCGAATGCATGTTTTGACCCAATTTATGGACGAATATGCAAAACCAAACCTTTTTGGTACCAAAAAATAAAGGATTGACGTACCCTTTCAAAGGTGTTCACCATGCCCAATTTTACAATCACTCCATTCTCTTTTTTCCTTCAACCGGAGTGTATGTCTTCTTCGACAAGAAGAATATTGTTCACAATTTTCCTTTTTTGGATGAAGCCTTTTGATTTTCCAAGACTATTTTAGAGATAACCAAAATAGTATATAAATTGATATAATCTTTTCAGGGATATAATTTTATATTCGAGTAGCTTCTACTCCTAAATATGATACAATTCATAACTCCATAGGTTAAACATGTGCCTTGGGTGCATAAAACATTGGTATTTTATAGCTCTCCATTCGTCATATATCTCATTGCTTACATAGCATGTGGAAGGCTCTTGTTAAGCTTGCTAGTCAGGTGGGGGTGATGGAGTACCTAACTGATATAGATAGTTGGCTATTCTATGGGTGCCTAAGCCATTCCTCGACACTAGCCCCACGTTTTCTATAGCTCTACCAATGGTGAATAATAGAGGCAGGCAAAGGAGGTGATAGTTCTTCCAGTGGGATAAAAAGGAATTCATAGAGAATGTGAACCCATGCCTCAGAGATAAAATGGAAACGATTGAAAATAAAACTAACCAATGGAGGTTCAATATCTTTGTTGTGAATTGACCTCGCACATAAGGGGTTCTAAAACAAGAGTAAACTCAAAGAAGAATCATACCTCAAGATCAATATAGGATTCCAAGTGCAAGAATAGTTGATATTTGAATGCTAAAAGGTTAGTGAGATAATGATTATCATGCCCAAAGACAACCATTTGATCGATGATTGTTGAAGCACATTTATAGCAAGGATTAGGTACCAACAAGTGTACTCCCATGGAAAAACACAGGGTGAAGATAAGATAGATAATATAAATGTTATAATGTCTGAAAAATGACCAATAAAGTAGGTCAATGTGAATATGGGGTACACTGATTTCTATACAAAGTAGGAGTGCTAAAGAGACTCCTATATAAAAGCAAGAAGCATGAAGCAAAATAGAATAGAAGTCTAATCTAAAACATAGAAATCCAACCCCAAAGATGGAGAGGTGATCTAAGAGATAGATGTACGAGGTGAGTGGATCTAGAGTCTATGGTTCCAATGGTACGAGGCTACCTCAGTACATTGGAACCATCTCTCCTAACATCCGAGGCCAAATGGAGAAAACTCAAAATAAATTTTTTCCCAGAAGAAGAATCATAAGAGGGGTTGGAATGAGCATTGTGTTGTTGTTTGAAAGGAAAAACACATCACCTGGGATGGAAGATATCATCCAGTGACTAACATGTCTACTAATATGAAGTTTGGTCCAATGACTCCATTGGTGTCTCACGGGGGTATAAATAGAGCCTCGTTTCCTCACTGATTTTGGGTCATCTCTATCCATCTATCGCTTGGTACCCCTAGGCTAGAGCATCGTAAAAAATGAAGTGATCTTCTAGGTTGGAGCTACTCCAAGATGTGGATGTGGCTGAAGGATATAAGAACAGATCTGGAGAGCCTATTGAATGTATATAACCAAGCATATTTGGTTAGGGTCCCAAAAGAAATTACCAAATCATATGTAGCTCTCTGAAAAGACAGTGGAATTGTCATTGGATCTCATAGTAAACTAGGCATTGAAATATGAAGTGCTCCTCAATATCAACCTCTCAGAGATGGCACCATTGGCAGATCTTATCCGATCACTGAATCTGATGGTCAGTGTCAATCCACAGTCTATGAGAGCCAACTATGAACTAGCCTAGCGGGATCTCAAGAGCATGCATCCACTGGTGAAGTGTGTGATGGGGTTGAACAATGAGTCCATCACTCATAATCATGAAATGATCAACATAGAAGGCCATGTTCAAACGTAACCCACTTGAGAGTTTATCTAAGTGACCAATACAAATTGTATGTAGATATGTTCTTGAAGGGATTTGATCCATTGTAATACCAATATAAACTAGGAGATCTGAGACTCTGGAATACCAACACCAAGAATGGATCGAAGAACTCATTGATGTAATGGACTATGATGAGAAATAGGCCAAGTATGGATATTGGTATCGTCCCTTTGTTGTATCCATGAAACTTTGAATGCAATGTAGGTGTAACATGAGACCAAATAGTGTCTCAAGCCGAAAGGCACGAGCTCCAAAATATGCGAGAACAATGTGTCGAGGGAATGTCTACTTGCATTTGAAGATGCGGTGAAGGAGGATGATCTGTACTCTCTCAACTAAAGACCAATTAAACTCTAGTAAACCAAGTCCCCAAACCTTAGAACAATATAAAAATGTGGGTTGAACAAGATTATCCATGAGTGACGACTTAGATGATATGCTTGAAAATGCTTCCCAAAACACTTCCTCTCTAGAAGGGCCAAGGATTTGTATCCCTTGATGGCGCGGTGATAAAGTGCATGCCACAGACTAAAGAGAGGTATTGTGAACAATACTCTCAAATAAGTATACCTATCGATGATCTCAACCTCCTCTTCTCTGAAAAATAAATGGTGATCAAAGAGGATCTTCTTTGATCCATTGAAGATCATGACCTTGGTTTTACCCAAGTTGACCATCAATTGAATAAGGTCACAAAGAGGGCTAGGGAATCATGTTGTCTCTACAACCCTTTGTGGGATGAGTTTAAAACAATCACGTCATCTGTGAAAAGTAAGATAAAAATAAATACCTAGTGGAGAAAGAACCCATATCCCCCCTTGATGTGCTCATGCAAGGACTCCAACTCGTCAATGTAGATACAAAACAATGTGGGGGATAGGGAGCAACCTTGTTTCACCCCATTGGTACTCATGATAAAATGATATCCTATGTATTGTGAGCAGATAACCAAGGACCAACTCATATAAGCGCATGATGGCGGTTAATAAGGTCTCTAAGTCTCTGTAAAAAAGCCTCCTAGGGGATGGAATCCAAATATTTTTGAAATTCCACAAAGCAACAATGAAATTTCGAAGAGTGATGTTGCACCTCCTCAATGATGGCCCAGAGTGTAAGAATTTGATCAATGGTCTAGTACTAAAGTCAGATTTATCCTATCCTCTAGCTCTAAGTTTCCTCCTCTCAAAATCCATAGAGAGATTCTCCTCCACGACTTGAGGATAGGGAATTGGAACGGCCTATGGAATTAAAAAAGGATGGATATGGATTTGTATTTCCCTCTA
>ML778481.1:11947-37641 GCA_009831015.1 Picea engelmannii | reverse complement strand
GTATGGTTAATTCATGCATTTTGTGGTTTATTGAGTTAGGGAATTAAATATTTCATGTACTAATGCTTCAATTTGTAATATGTATAAATATTTGACCTCTAGATATCCAGTGTTCCTGTACCATCTCAGCTATCCGGTACCTGCGCACCAAGACTGCTATTGTCCGAATCTGGTACCAAGTGTATCCAATACTAAAATAGCATCTGTTGCGATCTGGTACCAACACGCACTGTCTTGATCCGGTACCAACATGCACTATCATGATCCGGTACCAACGGCCACAGACTGTCATGATTCGGTACCACCTTTTGTGCACTGCCATGATCCGGTACCATCTACTTGTTACGATCCGGTACTAATATGGAAGAGCCTAATGCACTAAGTTAAGTTCCAGATCTCACCTAAGCCAATTGGTGGATGTCTATTTGCTTTAGCAAGGCTATGATAAGAATAGTTTGTTGATTTCCTCATCCTCAGGCACTTTGTGTCATAAGGATGATGCTAAAGATGTAACCGAATGATTGAATTCAACAACTGATTGATTTGCAAATCACTTCGCCTCCTTGTGTTTCACGATTCAGACTATTAAATAGTAGTGGCAAGGATGGTGGAATGGGAGGAGAGTTAGCATATTACCAATATGTAAAGCAACGTATGATAGTACAGAACATATCCTGATTGAAGATTAATGGAATGTCATTTTATCTCCATATTATGATTATCTATGATTAAGTATGAGTTGAGTTGTTAACGAGAGTTTTGATTTTATGTTTTGAAATGTGAGTGAGAGTAATGTGTGTGGTGAAGACAAGCCTCCTGTAGACTTCAGTCGCTAACCTATTGAAGAGGCAAGGGCCCACTGCCCAACAAAGGTCAGCCTCTTTGTAGATTAGCATTAGTATTTGTTTTCAGTAGTATAAACGTTAATTTAGCTAAAGCTTTAACTCTGTTAGATGATAGCAGTACAACTTAGATTAAGATTTCCATTCTATAATTTTTTAGAGATCTTTAATTGCGTTTTTGCATATGCCCTGTTTCTGTTCTCATGAATTTGATTTCCTTGAGTGATCATAGATGTTGGCAACAATAGTCAAAACTATTTAGATAAGAACTAGTGAAGCTCATTGTGAACCACAACAGAACCAACATATTGACTATTGAACTACCCATGCTATGCTTTGATGATTGATGTGTGATTTCCTTTCAGAAGTGTGGATTGCATAGTTATTTTTATGGGTCAGATATCAGAGTTGATCTATCAAACCAATTCCATCTCATACTTGCATGTGCCATAATGGAATAGATAGCCTCTTTGTGAAAGACAACCAAAGTGCATTGCAATTTGCTATTTTGATTTGTTTCCAACATGCATAATCTAGTTTAATTCTATACTCGTGACATTAGAAATTACCTTTCTAACTGGTGTCTTGTAACTTTGTTGATTACGAATCCCAGATTGATAATTAATGAGTGCATTATACTAAACATATAAGTAGCACAACATTTTGGCATCGTTTCCGGGGAGTTGCAAACGGTAGGAAGTAATTTTTAGCTTAGATTGTTTGCATAAATTTTAATGTTTTTAAGGCTGCTTGAGGGAGGAGGATAAAACGTTTAAGAAGTGAGTGAAGAGCCACACAGCCACTAGAGTGGGGTTCTCTGAAGCCAGGTTTCCTTCTTACCTTCTAGATAGAATTAGGATTTCAATTCAGCTAAAGAATCAAATTTCCATTTTATGCATAGATATAGAGATAAAAAGGGTAGATTTGTAAGCTCCAAATATTCAAAAACAAACCCCCCCACTAATCCAACTGACACTGGTGCAGGAAAAATTCCACCAACAGAAAATTCAAGGGGAGCCAGCGAGGCTCTAGAAGAAGAACCTAAAACAAAAGAATCGGTATTGGGATAGGCAAAACGTGAGTCTACTGAACATTTAGGAGACACAGAAGATCTAGTTTCTGAACCATCCATCAGTAGAATGGCAGAAGAAGAAGGAAATGCAGCTACAAAGACTGAGACCTTTGGGTTTCCAATCTTGGATATTTCCAGAAACGTCAACATGAAGAATATCCCACTATCACCGTTACCCACTTTCAGAGGTATGTCAACTGAAGATCCAGATTTATTTTTATTTGAGTTTGACATATTATGTAGAAGTTATAACTACTCAAACGATGCCCAAAAACTTAAGCTCTTTCCTGCTACAATGAAAGATTCATCCTTAAGATGGTTTATGAGCTTAGGAGAAAATACAATCCTCTCTTGGGATCAAATGAAAGACACATTTTTACAAAAATACCAAGACTATTGTAAGGATAATGTTAAAAATGACATTTTTATGCAGCAAACTGAAGATGAAAGTCCTAAAGACTACTTATAAAGGTTCTTATACAACTATCAGAAATCAAAACTATTCACCACAGACCCAACTGTAGTAAGAACTGTATTCTTGAAAGGTCTTAGGGATGATTGCATAGAAGTTTTAAACTTGTTGAGTTCAGGAGATGTACACCAAAAACCTTTTTCAGAAATTGCAGATTACTATAGGAGATACTCAAGAGGACAAGTTAAAACAAGCAAAGGACCAAGAGATCCTTTTAGCAGAAATACAAAACAAAGTTCAAGGACTGTCACTAGAACTGAGTTAGGAAACTTATTAGAGAACTTTAAAATAGACATATTGAGCACAATAAGTAACCAGTTAGATACTCTGAAACCAAAAAAGAAACAAGAAGAAGATGCCCTAGCAATATTTTGTCATAGATGCCGAAAGAAGCACAACTGCAAGAAAGAATGCCCATTAAATGTCATAGAAATCTGCGGTCTGTGTACACTAGAACACCCCACATCTGAGTGCCCAACCTTGCTTGAACTACAAGCCATGTATAGGGGAGGAGGAGTCTCACAAGAACAACCATACCCTTCTAGAAGAACTTGGAGAGCCCAAAATCCCAATACATTTTATGATCCTAATACACAATATCAACAACAACAATGTGGTCCTTCCCCAGTGACCTATCCACGATGGACAACTCAACAAACTCAACCTTGGCAACAAGGTTGGAGGGGACCTATGTATGGAAATCCCTCTTACCCTACATATCCACAGTACCCTGCAAACATTTCCCAATTACTACCTGGATTCAACCCACCATAGATGCAAGCTTTACTCCCACCTCCTATACAACAACAATTTACAACCCCCTTGAACCCTAATCAGTAGTAGCAAGTATCTATAAATGCCAATCAACAACCATAAAACCAAGCTGCCCACAATCCTCCAAGACCAACAACAATCCCTGCCCAGCTAGTCCCTAACCCCAATAATCGACCCACCCACCCTGTGGAGAATACTAAAGTTCAAACCTTTCCCACCTCTGAAATTCAGCTACGATCAAGGAAAGTAGTAAACCAATCAGATCCTGTAGTAATAATTTAGGAAGAAAATGATAATCATTCTAAGGAAGAAAACACTCAAACCACCCCTGGAGAAGAAGAGGCCTCTCCTCCTATCCCAATCACTTCTTAGTCTGTATGAGTACCCCAACAAATTAATCTTCCACTGTACCACGAAAGACTATTAGTGAAGAAACCTGACCCACCCTTGCATAGAGATATAGAAGATGAATTACGAAATGTGTGCGTAAAAATACCTCTGCTGCAATCTATTACGGATATCCCTATATATGCCAAAATCATAAAGGATATTTGCATTAAGAAACCAGGAAGTAAGAAGAAGGAACCTCCCCTTGTTCAGGTAGTGGGACAATTATCTGAATTCATTTCTAAAATTCCATACAAATATAATGACCTTGGAAATCCAGTAATCACTATTGAAATTAATGGCATTTCTCTACCAAACACACTCATTGATTTGGGTGTAGCTATTAATGTAATTCCTTTTGACACTATGCAGAAGCTCCAAATAAATCAGTTAAGACCAACCCAAACCATGATCAAGTTGGTAGATAAGTCAGCCATTAGCCCTACAGGAAGTCTAGATGATGTCACAGTCACCCTAACTTCTTGGGAATATCCAGTAGACTTTTTAGTCATCTATTATAAATCACCCTCCAAACCAGGACACCCTGTGGTTCTTAGCCGCCCTTGGCTGGCCACAACAGATGCCTTTATTAGTTGTTGGTCTAGTGAGATGACTATATCCAATGGCACACATAGCCAAAAACTTGTTCTCTTCCCTCCTACCCAACCGGCACATGAAATACCTATTTGGTTATAAAACCCTTATGGAGAGGAAGATTGCATCAAACCTCTGTTAACACTTGAAAAAGTAAGAGGAATACAAGAAAAATCAGATGAACAAGTCTTAATCTTATTTTTGGCTGACACAAATTGCATTGAATACCCAAGGTCTTTTGTACAATTGTCACACATTTTTAGTTTCAAATTTCAACAAACCTGGCACCCTGATATCACTCAATTATACACTTTATCACCAGCCTCCTCAAACAAGGAAGAAACTACTGAACTTGTTGATATTTTCCCAGGAAAACCTTTGTATATCAACTCTAGTTTGGAACCAGAACAAAGACACAAGTGATTGAAATGCTCCAAAGACAATTTGATGCCTTTGCATGGGATTATGCAGACATGAAAGGTATTCACCCTGACACATGCACACATCATATCTACACTAATGACCAAATCAGACTAGTCAGACAGCCTCAGCGAAGGATGAATCCAGCCCTTAAAGATATTGTAAAAGATGAATTGCAAAAACTCCTCCGAGCCAATCTCATATACTCCATTTCAGATAGTCAATGGGTATCTCCACTTGTCATAGTTCCCAAGAAAAATGGTAAGTGGAGGATATGTGTAGACTTTCGGGAGTTAAACAAAGCCACCCATAGGGATTGCTTTCCCTTACCATTTATTGATTAGGTGCTGCATACCCTGTCCGGAAAGAAGTATTTTTCATTCTTGGATGGGTTTAGTGGTTACAACTAGATACAAATAACACCTGAAGACCAGGAGAAGACCACTTTCACCTTCCCTTGGGGCACCTATGCTTATAGGGTGCTCCCTTTCGGACTTTGCAATACCCCAACCACTTTTCAAATTGCTATCCTAGCCATTTTCTCTGATTTGACCAATGATTGTGTGGAAGTCTACATGGATGACTTTACAGTCCATGGAAAAGACTTCCAGGAAGCATTGTCTAGTTTAGAAAAAGTCTTGATTAGGTGTAAGAAAACTAATCTTTCCTTAAGTAATAAAAAATAAAAAATGATGCTCACTGAAGGTATTGTTTTGGGACATTACATTTCCTGTTCTGGCATGAGAGTTGATCCGGCAAAAAATTATATCATCGCACAAATCAGAATATTGTCCTCACAAAAGGAAGTCTGTAGTTTTTTAGGACATGTTGGCTACTATAGAAGATTCATTCTGAATTTCACAAGCCTAGCTACCCCTTTATTCAAATTATTATCTAAAGAAGTTGAATTTAAGTGGGATGATGAATGCCAAATATCTTTTGAAATTCTAAAATAGAAATTGTCAACTACCCCTGTATTGAGAGGACCAAATTGGTCCCTTCCTTTTCATATTTGTACCGATGCCTCAGACAGAGCCCTTGGGGCAGTCCTTGGAGAAATAGAAAATCAAATGCCCTATGCTATTTACTTCGTCAGTAAAAATCTGTCTCCAGCTGAAGTTAATTATACGGTCATAGAAAAAGAATTGCTAGCTATAGTCCATGCTATCAATAAATTTAGACACTATATTACAGGATATTAAGCTTTTGTACACACTAATCATTCAGCCATCCGATTCTTAATGAACAAACCTGTAACAAATCCTAGAGTTACAAGATGGCTCTTATTATTACAAGAGTTTAATATCAACATTATTGATAGGCTAGGTAAAGATAATCTTGTGGTTGATTTCTTATCTAGAATGATTCATCTGGGAGATAATGCACCAGTAGAAGATACCTTTCCTGATGAAAATTTATTTTCTATTTCTACATTCACTCTGTGGTATGCAGATGTTGCTAACATCTTGTGACAGGGAAGATGCCTCAGAAATTGTCTCCTAGAGAAAAAAAAAAGTAATTCAACTAATTGCAAATAACATGTGGCACGATGATTGCCCCTACAAAACAGGACCAGATTTGGTGATCAGGAGATGTGTAAGGGAAGATGAAATTCATGATATTTTACAAGCCTGCCATGATGGCCCTTGTGGAGGACACTTCGCAGACAAAAGGACCGCTTACAAAGTTATGCAATTAGGTTACTACTGGCCCCATATTTTCAGAGATGCTAAAACCTATGTGTCCAATTGTGATGAATGTCAACGAATGGGTAAGCCTACTGCATGAGACCAAATGCCACTTCAAGCCCAAGTAGTTATTGAACCATTTGAGAAATGGGCATTGGATTTTGTAGGGCCCATTAACCCTGCATCTAAAAAAGAAATTATATACTTGTATGCACTGACTATGTGACTAAATGGGTTGAAGCAAAAGCTTTACCGGCTACAAGTGAACAGTCAGTGGTAGATTTCCTTTTTAATGATATCTTTACTAGATTTGGTGTACCTCGAGAAATTGTGACTAATCAGGGAACTCAATTTACCTCTCATCTAGTCAAAGTTATTACAGAACAATACCAAATCAAACACAGGAAATCTACACCCTATCATCCACAAGAAAATGGACAAGTAGAATCTACCAACAAAGTTATTGAGTCCATTCTTACCAAAACAGTACAGCTGCACCATAAGGATTGGGATGACAGATTATTATAATCCTTATGGGCTTATAGAATCACCTGGAGGAATACAACGGGACATACACCCTATGAGTTAGTGTATGGGAAGCAGGTGCTTCCCCCCATAGAATTTCATATCAAAACCTTCAGGACTGCAGTACAAGTTGGCATGAACTTGGATGAAGCCCAACAACAAAGACTCTTGCATCTTAATGAGTTGGATGAAACCAGACAGGGAGCACTTCAAAGGACTACCCTCATTCAAGAACAGAGAACAAAATGGCATGACAAGTATCTCAAAAAGAAAAAATTTCAACAAGGAGATTGAGCCCTATTGTATGACAACAGATTCAAGAACTTCAAAGGTAAGTTAACCACCCATTGGATGGGACCTTATGAAATTGACACTATCTACGATAATTGTTCAGTTAGGATAAAGACAATTGATGAACAACATACACCACTACTTGTGAATGGTCACTGGTTGCGGGTTTACTACAAACCTCTGTCAAAATAAGAATTCCTGACTCGTATACTACAAAATTCATATATGCAGATGATCAGTAAGGAAGGAGATCCTCCTACTGAGCCACATTGATTGATTGGTTTATTTGAAACTTTTTGTACATAGGTGTGGATCGAATTTTGTTAATAAGCTGAAGGTAACAAGAGACCTTTTGTCTTACCTTCGTAAATTTTCTTTTTTTTTTCTTTTGTAAGAAAATTTTTATTTGATCCTTCATGAACTTGCTAAACATCAGTTGTAGGCATCAACATGTTTTGTTCTACTTCGGCACCAGAAATCCTATTCTGGTCCGGTACCAGAGTCTGTCTTTCTTCAGTACTATCAAGACACATTACCTAATTGACAAAACATACTACGCATATTCCAAAATCTTATGTCAATTAATCTGAAGTATGAAGCCATGAAACAACCACTTAAGATGGAACCACGGAGCCAAATGCAGTATCAAATGGTAGCCCTTCTGTTGACAACTAAAGGAAAGTATTTTAATTTCTTTTGGTTTTGTTGCTAAGAGTATTTTAATTTCTTTTGGTTCTGTTGCTGAGAAGAACTTTAATTTCTTTTGGTTCTGTTGCTGAGAAGAACTTTAATCTCTTTTGGTTCTATTGCTTAAAAACAAAATAAAAAGAGGGACACAATCTTTACCTATGATTTCTCAAAGAACCATAGTCCACTTTAAAGACTAAAAGTTGCCTTTACCTAGTATTTCAACATGATTTAAAAAAAATATATTAGCCTATAAGCAACTATCTCACCCTAACCAAACTTCAATAGTATTCATTGGATTATCTTATTAAAGAGTAACATATGAGTATATGAACACTCTCTACCATGGGCACACTACCAAAACTTTTATGGCAGAGGATGTAACAAAACCCTAAGGAAACTTTAGGTCATTCTCTTATGGACAACTTCAGACAAAATTATACATCTGGATCACTCTAAAGAAATAATATGCATAAAATTTTATTTTTCCTTCAGACAAATCTTTAAAAGACATACAAAATAAGAGTATATGCCTTCCAACCCAATACCATCCCACCTTGTAAAAAGTTTTTTAGACGAGCCTCCTCTGTCACTATGCAAAGCACTCCTTAATAAAAAACCAAAATAGGTGACTATGGACAAGAGGCCTCTGATGGAAAAAGGGTTTAAGAGACTAACCCGTCAGGATATTGAACAGGTCTGCTGGCAGTGGGTACCGGTCTGTGGTATGACTAGGAAAACCCATCAGGGTACTAAACAGGCCTGTTGGCAATGGGGAATTCTGCCTAGGGAAGGCACCTCTCACTAATTATCACAACTACCCCACCGGAGTACTGAACAAGCTTGCTGGCAGTGGGTTCTGGTTAAAAAAATGTCTCATCTATACTTGTCTGATTGAAAAATCCACTTTTTTTCATCTAAAACAAAAAAAGTAAAGGTCATTATTGGCTTTCATGAGATACAAAACTCCAGATGAATCAACAACATAATTACTCCAAGAAAATGTCCATTTGAGAATCACCCTAAGTCAACTTACCGGTTTGAAATCTAAAGCCTACATTATCTAAGAAGGAAACTTCTTAAGAGTGGAGCCCTAACTAGGGAGTCTAATCTACTTATATTGTGAAATTTATCTATAACAACCAATGATAGTAAATCTCTGAAGCAAGTTAGGTGGGATTTGTTCTTCTGGAAAACATATATATATTCCCCTGTTTCACTCCTGAATGCTACCTCTGTCAATAATCCATTAAAAGAAGGGCAATTTCATTTTTTGGCATGAGATTATATGATAGGTGATAAACTGTACTTCTAAAATTTGATTGGTTTCTTTTGCTCTTATCATATTTTCTCCATTATGATATAAAATGATTGAATATTCTTGCATACAAATATACAACATCTTCGGCACGGGGGAAGGTCAAAGATCCCCTTCAGAACTCTTTTCCAGACTTACATGATCACCCTGCGGAACCAAATACAAAAGAAGATAAGCACAGAATAACAGAAGTACAAGACATTATCGTACCAAGTTTTCAAGAAGCTTCAGTCTAAAGGGATGAATTTTGACAATTTACAAGTAGTCGCACATGCTATGGGTATTAATCATACAAAGGTGAAAGCAAAGGTAACATGGTATTTATTTTCCTATGCTCACAAAACTAGTATAAGTATGAAAATATATACTAGATCTTATGACCTTAGTATTAAACCCATGCGCTTATCCCTCATACCCATACGCCTAAACCTAATCAATCCTCTCATAGCTCTTGAACATGGTTAAGGGCAACATCACATCAAAATATGAAGCACATTCAATAATGATAAGCCATGAATATATATTTCGTCCTTAAACAATTCATGAACCCATCTTATATCATGAACCACGATCCAACATTAATTTCACCCCGCGAAAGTCCAATCACCTATTCCAAAATGATGCCCTGATACCCAACATCTTGTCCTCATCATTACAGTAACGGGTAGATATGAAATGGCTTATTTGGTGGCGAAGCCATCCAGATAAGCCTCATATGGTCATAATTTTTCCTTACGACACCCTTACTTAAGCTTACCATTCGCAACACCATCACCATATTTCCCCTTGTCGCGAGCTTTCTCCAATCCCGAGCCTACTCCTTTCCGATACCAAACCCTTCATCAATTAACTAAACCCTTGTGCTACAGCCCGATCCTTTTCTCAACTTATAATGATGGTCGTTACTAGACACGAACCCGTTTTCCAAATATATAGGGAAACCGAGGAGTACCAATTATGTCAAGAAAAATATGCTAGATTGGGATGGATACCATTTCTGGAAAAATTTACAGGCTGGCACGAGAAGATATCTCAGGAATTTATACAAGGTTATGATGGAAAGATTGCACATATAGGCAATCTACAACTGACAATTAATGAAGCAACCTTAAGGGAGGTTAGGAGACTACCTAGTAGAGGAGCCAAATACTTCAAAGGTGTAGGAATTAACAAAGAAATGTGCCAACAATTCTTGAAGGCAGATCATCAACACCCTGACTAGAAGAAGGGGATCCCTAGGAACTACATCAAAGAAGAATACCATCCAATGATTACCAGTCTTCAACGATTTGTCACTTGTGAAGGCAGGTATACTGTGACCTTCATATATCATCTTAGGCTTCTATTGCATTTTGAAGGAGGCCCTAAAATCGGTTTCCCATATTTTCTATGGATGAGTTTGAACAAAATGGTAAGAGGTGTTAAATCCATCTCCAAAATAGAGAAGACTAACATTTACCATCAAGGTCTCATTAAAATGCTAGTTTTACATGAGCTTAGGAAACAGAGGATTAGTTGGAAAACCCTTATCACACAACACCTTCCCATAGAAAACAAATCTGTGGAGGAAACCCAGCATGGTCCAAAGAAAAGTAAGGAACCCTAAGAGAAAAAGAACAAGAAGGATAAGACAACTCCACCATCATCTAGGGCAGTGAGCCAATATGAAAAAGCAGGGTCCTCTTCCACAGTCAACAAGACTTCTGAAATCTCTGAATCAAAAGGCAAAAACAAATTAGTAGAGGAGACTTCAACAGTGGCAGTTGAGAAAGAGGACCATCAGAAAATGATGAAGAAAGGGAAGCATAGCTCAGAAACTAAAAGTAAACAGTCTGTGGCATAACCCCCTATCACCATTTCACAATTAGAAAAGAAGAAAATGAAGCCTGTGAGCATCCTTGATCCGGTACCTCCTTGTAAAAGAACTACGAGGAGCATGGCAAAGAAAGGAAAAACAATAGTCAGTCCTCATACACAGGAATATCCAATCGACCTTACCTCCCCTTCTAAGGTTTTACCAATCCAAGATGACATCCCTAGTTTGACCGAGGAGCAAGCCACTATTACTTTATGTGGGATGAGGGAAGAAGTCAAGGAAAGAGCATGCATCTAGCCAACAATGACGGAAACAACAAAGGCTTTCACAAAAACACAAATGAGGAAAAAGATCGAGGAATTGCAAAAAAAAAATCAGGAACTTCAACAAGAAGTGAAGGAATACAAACTCTTAGACAAGTATATCAAAAAGGAAAATGAGCAGTTGAAAGAAACCAACCAACAAATTCAAGACGACCATGAAGAGACTTCTAACAAGCTCAAGAAGGTATTATGACTCCTACAATATGTTAGGGTCATCAAAAGGGAGCTGAAAGAAGAGGCTTCAGCCATCAACATCATTGATCCACCAAAGTAAAGAACACAGTCTCAAGTTTTGAAAAATTTTGGGTTTTGTTTTTAGTTGCATGTGGACATGCAATGGTTTTTTGCATGGGGGAATGTTGAGACCCGAAATTGACATCCCCATTACCCTATTATACTCCTTATCTATACCTTTTTGGCCTACCTAAGCTTAAGTGAATGACAAGAACACTACCATTAGCTAGTGATAAGGTCATAAGGTAAAGTATGGTTAATTCATGCATTTTGTGGTTTATTGAGTTAGGGAATTAAATATTTCATGTACTAATGCTTCAATTTGTCATATGTATAAATCTTTGACCTCTAGATATCCAGTGTTCTTGTACCAGCTCAGCTATCCGGTACCTGTGCACCATGACTGTTGTTGTCTGAAACTGGTACAAAGCGTATCCGGTACTAAAATAACATCTATTGCGATCCAGTACCAACATGCACTGTCTTGATCCGGTACCAACACGCATTGTCATGATCCGATACCAATGGCCACTCACCGTCATGATTCGGTACCACCTTTTGCACACTGTCATGATCTGGTACCATCTTTTGCGCACTGTCATGATTCGGTACCATCTACCTGTTACGATCCGGTACTAATATGGAAGAGCCTAATGCACTAAGTTAAGTTCCAGATCTCACCTAAGCCAATTGGTGGATGTCTATTTACTTTAGCAAGGCTATGATAATAATAGTTTGTTGATTGCCTCATCCTCATGCACTTCGTGTCATGAAGATGAAGCTAAAGATGTAACTGAATGATTGAATTCAACAACTGATTGATTTGCAAATCACTTCGCCTCCTTGTGTTTCATGATTCATACTATTAAATATCTATGGCAAGGATGGTGGAAGGGGAGGAGAGTTAGCATATTACCAATATGTAAAGCAGTGTATGATAGTACATAACATATCCTGAGTGAATATTAATGGAATGTCATTTTATCTCCATATTCTAATTATCTATGATTAAGTATGAGTTGAGTTGTTAACGAGAGTTTTGATTTTATGTTTTGAAATGTGAGTGAGAGTAATGTGTGTGTTGAAGACAAGCCTCCTGTAGACTTCAATAGCTGACCTGTTGAAGCGACAAGGGCCCACCACCCAACAAAGGTCAACCTCTTTGTAGATTAGCATTAGTATTTGTTTTCAGTAGTATAAACGTTAATTTAGCTAAAGCTTTAACTTTGTTAGATGATAGCAGTACAAATTAGATTAAGATTTCCATTCTATAATTGCTTAGAGATCTTTAATTGTTCTATTTTTGCATATGCCCTGGTTCTGTTCTCATGAATTTGATTTCCTTGAGTGATCATAGATGTTGGCAGCAATAGTCAAAACTATTTGGATAAGAACTAGTGAAGCTCATTATGAACCACAATAGAACCAACATATTGACTATTGAACTACCCATGCTATGCTTTGATGATTGATGTGTGATTTCCTTTCAGAAGTGTGGATTGCATAGTTAGTTTTATGGGTTAGATATCAGAGTTGATCTATGAAACCAATTCCATCTCATACTTGCATGTGCTATAATGGAATAGATAGCCTCTTTGTGAAAGACAACCAAAGTGCATTGCAGTTTGTTATTTTGATTTGTTTCCAGCATGCATAATCTAGTTTAATTATATACTCGTGACATTAGAAATTACCTTTCTTACTGGTGTCTTGTAACTTTGTTGATTATGAATCCCGGATTGATAATTAATGAGTGCAATATACTAAACATATAAGTAGCACAACAGGTGGCCAACCTCACAAATGCTATTATTGTTGTAGTTATCCAAAGGTTTATGGATGTTATTGAATTGTAGGGTAACCTCCAAATTCTGAATACAAGGTTTAACACTATGGAGGGCTTGTTAATCAATATTGCAAACAATTCCAAGATAAAAAAAAGACGCTCCCTAGGCCCATGGAAAGATGCTAAAAAAATATGAACAAATTTCTTAGAGAGGCCAAAAATCTTATCAATGGGCCTAACCAACACACAGAGAGAGGGTGGTGTCTTTGTTGTTTCTACTTCCTCTGCAACCCCAACCTTCCCACACAAATTAGAGCTTGGTTGACCACGTATGATGGCCTCTTTCAAGAGCTAGAAAGGGAATTTATAATATATGTGTTGGATTTTCCTTATTTATAGAGCATTGGTGTTACTAGTGTTCTTTTAATTCATTATCATTAACACACACACACACACACACACACACACACACACACACACACACACATATATCATGTACTGCGCAATAGCAGCATAAACAATAGAAAAAAAGAACACAGGAGATTTATCCTGGGAAAACCCCAAATGGGGGAAAAACCCAACAACCTTTCTTAGATAGACTTCATTCACAAAGAAATTTCAATCAGATAAAACCTATCATAAGTGCTATCTTAACCATAAATACCACCCCAACTGCAACAACAACACCATACAAAGGTAGCACACCTCCTTGAGGAGTAGCACACAAGAGAGAGATACCAAAAGACTGAACAAGAAGAAACTGGGTCACTGCAGCAACTGCGTCTCCTTCTACAAACTTGCGCCTTGCTTCTGTTTAGATGGGAGAGTGTGAGTGAGTGAACAAATGAGCTAAGGCACCTCCTATTTATAGTCTTCCTGTCCTTCTAGCTGGTCTGACTTCTCTTCTGGGAAGGTGTCTTTTCATTATATTTTATTCTTTTGGGATGACTTCTCTTCTAAGGTATTTCAACATCTGTCCAATGGATCTATTTCTTCTGGAATATTCTTTGTATCTAAGAAAGGTCATCTAGGAGGGAAATATCCCCCCACAACTACCAAAACATAAACACTCCCTCTTAGATAGGGAGGCTTCTTTTATGATGTCTTCATCTTGTAGTCCATTGACTACTCTACAATCTACTAGTAGGCACACGACTGCTACAATTCCTTTGGTAGCTTGAATCATTAGGCACAGTCTCTACGATAAAACAATAGCACACATAGATACATCCAAACGATCTGGTAATCTCCATGACAATCAGCTAGTATCACAAAACTACTACAATGTCATCCAATAGATCACAACTCCTGCCAAGTAGTATACAACTATTATCCAGTGACACACAATCACTGCTAGTGGAACACATACACTGTAGTAGCACACAACTACTGTCTGGAGTCACACAGCCTCTGCCAGTGGAACACATCCACTGAAGTAGCACACAACTGTTGTTTGGAGTCACATAGCCTCCACCAGTGAAACACATCCACCGAAGTAGCACACATCTATTGTCCGGAGTCACACAGCCTCTGCCAGTGGAACACATCCACCAAAGTAGCACACAACTACTTTCTGGAGTAACACAACCTCCACCAGTGGAACACACCCACCTAAGTAGCACAGATCTATTGTCCAAAGTCACACAGCCTCCGCCAGTGGAACACATCCACTGAAGTAGCACACAACTATTGTCCGGAGTCACACAACCTCTGCCATAATCTTATGACTACGTGTGTGATGTTTCTTCTCTCAGCAGGTCCAACAATGCATTACCCCCTTAGTCACTTCACGTGACCAATCCAGGGAACCCTTGGCCAGAGGGGTTAGTCGGCATGAGAAGAAAAATCACACCTCCCTCTCAATGAGGGTGAACATTCAACAACACTCCAAGCTTGTCCCTGAAGTACTCATACTTCACTCTTGACAAAGGCTTGGTGAGAATGTTCACTATCTTCTCATCTGTGGATATGTACTAGAGATCCATAGCTCCTCTCTGCACCATGTCTCAGATGTAATGATATTTGATATCTATATGATTATACCTGTCATGGAATACAAGGTTCTCGGTAATTTTCACACAACTTTGATTGTCACAATGTATCAAAGTTGGCTCCAATTCTAGATCAAATATCATGGCTAAAAAATTTTGGAGACACACTTCTTCATGACTTTCCACACTTGTTGCGATATATTTTGCTTCTAATGTACTGAGTTCCACTGATGTTTGCTTTCTGATCAACCATGAGATCATGTCTGATCCCAAACTAAAAAAACATCCGGAAGTACTCTTCTGATCCACTGCACTCTCTGCACAATCATAATCTGTATATCCCTATAGCTTCACATCTCCACCAGAGACATATCTCAATCCATATCCAACTGTACCATGAAGGTACCTCAACATATGCTTTGTTGCCATCCAATGTACTTGTCTAGGTTCAACCATGTGTTGAATCAAGGTATTCACTACAAAGCATATGTCTGCCTTGATGTTAACTAGGTACATCAAGGATCCAATCAGTTGTCTATACATCGTAGGATCCACCAAATATGAATATTTGTCACTTGAGAGATTTAGATTTATCGTCATAAGTGTGGTCATGGACTTGCAGTCCATCATCCCGAATTTCTTCAAGATCTCAACAATATATTTTCCTTGGCTAAGGAAAATATCATCTGATCTCTGCCACACTTCCAATCCCAAGAAGTAATGCATCAACCCTAGATCCTTCATCTTGAACTCTGAAGTGATCTCCCTCTTACACCCCTCAATGAGCTTCTTGTCTCCTACTAGAAACAGGTCATATACAAATAGAACCAAGATCAATGGGCATCCATCCTCAACCTTATAGTAAAAGTTAGGATCCGCCTCACTCTTGGTAAATCCCAATCTCATCAAATATCCATCTATCCTAGCATACCATGCCCTGGGTTCTTGCTTCATCCCATACAAGGCCTTCTTCAATCTGCACACATGGGACTCCTTCCTATGGATCACAAAGCCTCGTGGTTGTTCTATGTACACTTCTTCCTCTATTACACCATTCGAGAAAGCAGTCTTCACATCCATCTGTTGTAATTTCCATCCCATTGTGGAAGCAATATCAATGATTGATCTAATGGAAGTATATTTTTCTACATGAGCAAAGGTTTCATCATAGTATTCTCCCTCTTTCTCAGAGAACCCTCTAGCCACAAACCTTGCCTTGTACTTCTCTATGTTGTCATCTACAACATGCTTGATCTTGTAGATCCATATGGAAGTCACAACTGACTTCCCTTCTAGTCTCGGAATGACCTCCCATACATCATTATTCATGATGGACTAATACTCCTCTATCATGGCATCCTTCCATTCTGGCTTCTCAGCAACTTCTTCAAAAGTGGAAGGTTCATAATCAATGATGTTGCTCATTAGTGCCACATAGATGGAAAACTTGTGTGGTCTCTTGCTCTCTCTAAAGGAGCCTTTGGGAGATGCATGTCCTTCAGCTTCCTGCAAGGTGTTTCAAAGCCAAGTTGGTCTCTTCTTGGTAGCCATAGCTTCTTCAGGTAGATCTACAATTCTTTATGACTCTACCATATCATTATGAATTTTTGAGATGGTTTCTTCAAGTGTAGAGTCTACCATGACTGCATCTTTGGGAGCCTCTTGCTCTATTTGGTCCTCATCTATGTGAGATTTCCTTTATCTTCTGAAGGCTTCATATTCATCAAATGTTACATCCTGGTTGATCTTGATCTGTCTCTACCCTGGAATGTAAATTCTATATGCCTTCGAAGTCTCACTATATCCAACGAATGTGCCCTTCATTCCTAAAGGTTCCAATTTCATTTTCTTTTCCTTGGGAACATGTATAAACACTGGACAACTAAAAATCCTCAAGTGACTGACTTCTGGCTTCTTTCCGGTGAACACCTCTTCAGGTGTCTTGTTCCCCAATATCTTATGAGGGATTTTGTTCTATACATATACATTCGTACTAGATTATTCTACCCATAAGTGCATGGGTAGGCCCTGGTCATGTATCATTTCTTTCATTGCTTCTATGATGGATCTATTCTTTCTTTCTGCAACCCCATTCTGTTGGGGGTTGTAGGGATTTGTAAGCTCCCTCTTAATCCTTGCCTCTTGGAAAAAGTCTTTAAACTCCTTTGAGGTGTACTCACCTCCATTGTCAGATATCAAAACTTTAATCTTCCTCTCAGAGAGATTTTCAACTAAAGCTTTGAATTCTTGAAACTTGTTAAGGACTTCATCTTTTTCTTTCAAGAAGTAGATCCATGTATTCCTGGAATAGTCATCTATGAAAAACACATAGTATACAAAGTTTCCAAGTGATAGCACCATCATCTGTCTGCATACATCAGAGTCTATGATGTCCAAAATATATTTGGATTTGTTATCAGTGCTTGTAAATCTTCCCTTGACATTCTTTCCAAGTGCACAACCTTTGCATACTCCGTCACTGTCTATCTAGATTTCTGGTAGACCTGTAACCATTTTGCTCAAAATTGGTAATGATATATAGTTCAAGTGAGCAAGCCTTCGGTGCCATAGTTCACTGGAACTAACTCTATTGTGTACAAGGGCTTGTCCCTTCAACTTATATAGTCCTCCATCTCGGACACCAATCACAGTGGCTTTATTTATGATTGAATTCTTGGGCCATAGAAGGAATTGGTCATCCACAAAAGCCACCCTAAAACCTTTATCTTCTAAAGATGAAATAGATAGAAGATTCTTCTTTAAATCTTGTACAAAGAATATATCTTTAATTGAAAGAGGATCACCTGAGTCAAGTTGTAAAGAGGCTTCTCCAATGCCTTTGATTGCATGCTTGGAATCATCTCCAAGCACCACTTGAAGTGAGGAGTCATTTCTTGTTAATTTTGATAGAGATTTTATGAATCCATTCATTTGCTTGGAAGCACCGCTATCTATGAGCTAGGTATCTCTTCCTTGAGTTATGGTTCTAGTGAGTGCTGAAATGAATACAAATTCTTCATCTTTGGGTTTGTGTTCTTCAACATCAGATGCATGTGCATGATGCTTCTTCTTCTTTTCCTTCTCATGTTTGTGAGGACATTGTGCAGCATAATGTCCCATTTTCCTGTAATTGAAGCATTGAACCTTTGGCATATCCCTCTTACGACGTGGCTTCTTAGACTTCCTTGGACTGCCTTCCTCTCTTTCTTTTCTCTTCTTCACTTGTGCTGCAAGTGCTTGGTTTTCCTCATCATCTACCTTTTATTTCTTGGATATCAATCTAGATTCCTCTTGAGAGCAATATTCCCATAACTTGTAAAACTTGGGTAACTTCCTTCTTGCACAGATTCCTTGGACAAATGGGTCCCAAGAGGGAGGGAAACCATTTAGCGTAGTGGTTACTAGTTCAACATCTTCTATTGGATCTCCAATGGCTGCTAACTAGTCTTTGATCTATCAGATCCTAGTAAAGAAGTTGGTTATCATCTCTTGTTCATAGTCACATTTCTAAGTTGATGTCGTAGGGTAATATTTTGACTAATGTTCTTTATTTCATAGAGTCTGGTTAGGGAATCAAACATCTCATTTGCAGTCTTTAGTTCTAATACATTGGGTATCAAGTGATCCTTGATTGAGTCTGTCAAGATCCTCTTGGCCTTGACCTCATTCTTTCTGAATTTTTCCTTAGATTCTTCGTCTTTGGGTTCTGGAAGCATCTTCTTGACATGATCTAATAATTCATTCTCTTCTATAATGAGTTGTATTCTATGCTTCCAAGATCTAAAGTTATCTTCTACATCCAATATTTCCTCAACTTTCATACTGGTTGACATTTTCGTCAGTAGAAACCCTAGCATTGAAAACCCTTGATTTTTCAAACTTCACCAAATTGCATGCTGAGGGTTTCAGGGGGTGCGCTAGGTAGGGTGCATTTCTCTATGAAGGAATTATTCCCAACATCCTTGGGATAGTGCTCAACAATCTTGACAAAGTATTGCAACTACAAGGTGCCACTGTATCGATCTTCCTTCCAGTGGTCAAATTGTTTTGAAGGTAACCAACTCTAATACCATGTTGGATTTTCCTTATTTACAGAGCATTGGTGTTACTAGTGTTCTTTTAATTCGTTATCATTAACATATATATATCATGTACTGCGTAGTAGCAACATAAACAATAAACAAAAAGAACACGAGATTTATCCTGGGAAAACCCCAAATGGGGGAAAATCCCACCAACCTTTCTTAGATATATTTTGTTCACAGAGCAAGTCCAATAAGATAAACCCTAGCACAAGTGATAGCTTAACCAGAGATACCACCCTAGATGCAACAATAACACCATACAAAGGTAGTGCACCTCCTTGAGCAGTAGCACACAAGAGAGAGATACCAAAAGACTGAACAAGAAGAAATTGGGTCACTATAGCTACTGCATATCCTTCTCCAAACTTGCGCCTTGCTTTTGTGTAGCTAAGAGTGTGTGAGTTAGTGGAAAAATGAGCTAAGGGACCTCCTATTTATATTCTTCTTGTCCTTCTAGCTGCGTTGACTTCTCTTCTGGGAAGGTGTCTTTTCATTATACTTTATTCTTTTGGGCTGGCTTCTCTTCTAGGGTATTTCAACATCTGTCCAATGGATCTCTTGCTTCTGGAATCTTCTCTATATCTAAGAAAGGTCGTCTAGGAGGGAAAGATCCTCCCAAAGCTACCAAAACATCAACAATATGTAGATACTCAACAGATTGTGTATGCTGCAATGCCTCAGGTAGACCTGCTTGTTCAACCTTTGTTATAATCTGGCTTCATAGGCTTGGGCATTCAATATTCTCAGTATCAACTGCAAACATGGCTCACCAAACCTCATTTCTAGGCTTGTGTGATCAACATGTATGGCATGGGGGGTGTTGGCAAGACGTCTTTGCTCCAAGTCATCTACAACACCTACAAGAAGGAGGCTAGTGGCATCTCCGATGTTGTAATTTGGTTTAAAATTTCTTGGAGCTTTCAAATTAAAGAGTTGTAGGTTTCTATTCTCTTATGTTCCATCATATTGCTTCATGTATTGCCCCAAATCCAAACTCGATAAGCTTTAAAGGAATGGTTTCCTCACCTAATATGTCAGTTTTCACCAAGAGACTACAATAGTGAAGATCCAGATCGATTTTGGCAACCAACACATCCAAGTTTCTTTGCATCTATAATTTTCC
The DNA here is from genome assembly GCA_009831015.1 of Picea engelmannii. NCBI lineage: Eukaryota > Viridiplantae > Streptophyta > Pinopsida > Pinales > Pinaceae > Picea > Picea engelmannii. Next base: position 17,213 of record ML778481.1, on the reverse strand, counting down.
ACTATAGTTTTGGTCGACACAATTAATGGCTAGATTTATCATTTCCTAGAGAGTATCTACCACAACATAAAGTTATTCCTTACATAGAGAATTATTTGTGAAACAGGGATGGTTTGTCAAGTCCGAGCATTGAAGGAAGTTGATCCACTTTGTTGGAGATATTCTTCCATCTTCCAATAAAAGCTTCAAATTTTCCAATTTTAGCTACAACCAAAGGAACCGGTTCTTCCACCTTACAGAGGCCTGCAATAAGTAGAGGATGGTGAAGAGGTGCCACTCTAGGCGAAGACCAATTTCGACCTTAGTGTGTTCAACTTTATTATGACTTTGATGGGTCATATTAAATATGTTGATATGAACTAGAGTGTTAAAGATCTACAAATTGTTAGAAATTTCTATGTCGATGAGTAAGGCAAACAATATGAGGTTAGTTTTCAGAAGTTTTTGGAAAAACCACAGTGTTGTCATTGGGTTTTCGACGTTTCAGATCCATATTAGGATCCATCTTTAGGACAAGAAGTTTGGTTTAAAAATGAAGAGAAGAGCTTGTTATAAATACTAAAGAGAAAGGAAACCTACAAGTCGGCTAGATAGAACCCTAGCAGAACCTTAAAAAACATTAATCAATGACAACACTATGGTTTTTCCGAACACTTCTGGAAACAATCCTCACCACAAAAATCTCATCAATCAAATATGAGGTTAATTAAAAAAAAAACATTTTTTTTTTGAAGAAAAAGAAAAAAGAACACATTTAATATTTTTTTTCACTGAGTAGATTTTAATTAAACAATTTAAAAAATAAACAAAAAAGAGCACACAAAAAAAAAACACACTTTAAAAGAAAATGATAAAAATAAAAATAAAAAACTCATAAAATTTAAAAATATATAATAATAATAATAATAATAATCTATTTTTAAGGTCACGACCAAGCCACACCAAATTGGTGTATGAGACCCCCTTGTTTGTGGGATAAGGGTCCAACGATTTGACTAGTAAAGTCTACAGAGGTATACATACCCTACCCCCTTTTGGATTTGAACTTGTGACCTCTTAAGAGGAAACACATGTTCTTAACCATTAGGCCCACTTAGACTGTATATAAAAAACCTCGAATTTTAATTTTTTTTTTTTTATTACAAAACTTAAAGAAGAAACAAAGTTCAAAAAAAATAAAAATTAAATGAAAACTTAAAAACAAAGTTTAAACAAAAAATTAAACTAAATAAAGCTCTAATCTAAATAATAATAAAATAAAATAAAAAATAAAAAAGCATTTAAATTATTTAAATTTGAATTTAAAATATGGGTGGTAAAGGGCGAGGACAATGCCCAACATCGCCCCTCCCCTTTGCATTGGTTTTGAAAATTTGTACACGAGTCAAAACACATTAGAACCCTTGAAAATATGAGTCATCATAAAGTGGCCCTTGAAAATATGAATCATCATAATAAGATTAAAAGTGGCCCTTGAAAATATGAGTCATCATAATAAGATTAAAAGTGGCATGGGAGTATATCTCAAAAATAAGTCATTGGAGGATAATTAAAAGTGGCATATGAAAATATGGCAAGCATGCATGGTTATTGTTAATCGTAGCCCAAGTTCCAACCCCATAAAGTTGACACGATTAGCATTAATACTCGTGGGACTCATGATTATTGCATGTAATACACAATAAAGTTAATTTGTGTCCTAAGGATGTTCAATGAATTTTACAATTTCACATGTTTTAAGATTTTGCTTCTTTATAACGTTCGATTAATTTCATAATTCCACATGTTAGTTCAATTAATTTTATAATTCCACATGTTAAAACCTTGTATAATGAGTGAACRATGGAAACACATGATTGTAAAATTTTTATCTTTGAATTTGGTGAAGGATGAAAAGGATATGGACCAGATTGTTGTGCTCATCACAAGTAACAATGGTCCATTCAAGAAATTAGATTAGCGATGAAGATTGGATGTACCGAAGGTAACCAGCCCTAAAGAGGAGTTGCAAACTTATTTAAAAGGATAGAGTTCACAAAACAGAACCAAAGGTAAACATTTGTAATAAGTTGTTCTATTTTTTTTTTTAAGGATCCTCAATAGAAGCATATTGTGTGTTTGCAAGTATTAGAAGCATATTGTGTGTTTGCAAGTATTATTGAATATATTTTCAAGGTAAAATGACCAAACCTATTTTGCAAACACATTGTTGATTACATGCTATAGAAGCTCCATGAACTGCCTTGGTTGTGATGGAGGCAGCCTCCACACTCTTGATAAGCAATGCTACAATCTTATGCTTGTATGGTTCGGTAAGCACTTAACGTTATGTTGTTTGTATTTGATATATTAATGTAATCCATAGAAGAGCTCTTTAGTGTCTATTATCTCATGTATGTGCTTTTGCAATGGGTATGTAGGGTGTAGAAGAAGACACCCATTAGTTGGAGACACCAAGAGGGAATGATTTTGTAAAATGGTATGAAATATTTATAAAACATATAATATAAAATAAACATGTTATTTTAAGCCCTACCTCCTTTTTATTGCTGAAATTCCTCTTTTAAAACTTGATTTTGCTTCAAATCTCCAACAAAGTCCATGTCTCACATTCTCGAATATGTGGGATTGTCATCAATATAGATTTTCATATTTAATATAACATGGTCAATTATTCATATTTATTTATTTAATATGACCTCTTAAAGACCTCAAAAGGGTGGTGGGCCTTGGGAGTTTTCAAAGACGAATCAATGTTTGGCCAAGACTAACTGCATGTCAGGACATATATGTTGAGAAGGTGTTTAACCAATAGTAAAGGCTCTACTCAGGCTAATGATCGCCCCATGATATACTCAATATTATATATATAGTAGATGTCCTTTAGCTGCAAACATCTTAGTTGACGTGGCTACTATATTTTACAATAAGAATATGGTCAAAGATGGGTGCAAATCATGGCAATGTAACTTTTCAACATACCTCAATTTGTTCATAAAAGCTCTAGGTATGAACTTTGCCAAGCATTTTGTTTACAATATTTCTAGTAGTCAATGCCCACAAAATGTCATAGTTTTTCTTTCACCAATGTCCTCTAAATGTCATAGTTCGAGTATATTTGTTCAACTTCTAGATTCATTGTCCTTTGATTAAACTAATTTCCAAATTATTGGCTCAAATAATGTATGAGCTAGAAGTTCGAAAGATGTACAGTTTGAAACTTTGAAGTTGGACTAGGACCTTATATTGTTGTGGCCCATTTGCGCCGAGTCTATTTCCTCAAAACCTTATCCATGTGTTCTTTGAGTGTCATTTTGATTTCCCATTCTAGTTGTTTGATAGACTCATACTTAGAGATATTTGAATTAATCTTATGATGCTCAATCCAAATGTTTACAAGGGTGTCTAATTGTCTATCGGTTGCTTCATGCATGAGCATGGCTTTCAGACTTAAATCCTCAACCATGTCCATATATTCACATGCTTGCATGTAAGCCACTATAGCATTATTAGTCCTATAATAATATTTAATAGCGAATAATTAATATAAATCCTTTGAATGGAGATTTGCACCTTTTCAAAGGTCAACGATGGATTGGGAGAGAATTGATAGTGAGCCATGTCTAGAACAAATAATAGAGTAGGAACTAAAATGATCTCGGTTGAAGCACCCAATAGTGGTCACGTGCAAATATTCATATGCCTTCCATGTGCCTGTGGTGCCCCCATTCTCACTATGGTTGAGATTCTTTGTGCAATAAATGAATCAGTATCACCCTCGTTCTCTCATGGAGAAGAAATGGTGTGTGGAACACATGTGGTTGCCACTACCAAGAGATCTGAGTCGAGAAGGCATTTTGTAAATCAGTGACAATCCCACTCTAATACAATAGTTAAGTATGGTTGGAGACTATAATACAATTATAAATATTAACTTAGGATGTCCCTTTATTATAGAAAATCAAACATGATAACAAATACTTAGCTAACATAGATAAATACATTCAAAGATAATTCAAATTTGCAACCATACTATCTTTTTGGTCCTACAAAAAATCACATCCTTCTAAACCATTAAGGTGTTTTCTGGCATTATTTGTTCCAATCAATACCCATGCAAAAAAATATAGCATTTGTCTCTTTAGTTAAATTCAACTCTCAATCTGGATCAGACCAAGAGCAGGGTTTTTTCTCTTTGCATCAGTCACTGTTTTTCTTTCAAGCTAACTTGCATTTGATGGAGATTTAATGGAAATAAACTACTATGTATGACTAGGTGTCAGAATAGTAAATAATTAGTGTTATTTGCATACTTTTACCTTTCCTTCCAGGCTATGATGGTTGGTAGTCTGTCCTCTTCCCGCTCTTACGTGGATGTAATCCTTTCAAGCCTCAATCAAAGTTCAGAGTTACAATGCTATGTGTAGCTCTATGAATTAGTGGCTCCTTCATGGTGGGCCTTCTTGTGATATAAGGTGTCGAGAGAAGTAGACACAACATCTGTTTTAGTGAAGAAAAATGCACATAATTGTCATTTTTTTCTAGAGAAGAAGAATGTGCATGGTCCCCAATTTCTTATTGTTGCTCCATAATGTCATGTGGGACCTTAGGACTTAATAACAATATTTACCATGTGTCCTGGTTATATACTCTGCATGCAGACACCTGAGTAGATGGTTGTTGCTAGCAGTTCATTCCCAACACCCACCAATCCGAACGACATAGATACCACCACCATCCGACATAGAATATAGGCCTCCATGAATTCTCACCAACCTTTTTTGCATGAAAATTGCATAATGAAGACCCTCCACATGGGTATCCATCCATTGTTGCACAATAGTGCATGACACATCTAGGTTGGTGACTTAACCAAAATATCCAGCCTCTGCAATATTTTACTCTTGAGTAGAGGCGAAGAGCTCTTGCAAGAAAGCATACCATTCTCCTCCAGGACATTAATAGAGGGAGTGACGACCCTATGCTCCATTATCTTCACTAGGATTTCCCCTCTCTCTCTCCACAATAGATTCTCATCTCTGATCACTCAATCGACACCCTACAAAACTGGCTCGATCACCTCTACTATTGGGCGTCTGGAAACCATGATTCCAAAGAGAAGCTGCCCATATTTCAATATCAAAATCATGTATAAAGGGGGACCTGCAAGAGCCCATGGCCTAGGAAAAATTCACAAAAACTTCATTTGGATCCCTTGATGAAAGTTATATTAGGAGTCTCCCACAAGTGAAGGATGACATATATG